>JABFYK010000014.1:0-25081 GCA_018849495.1 Termitomyces sp. T123_Mx157
CCCTTATAACCTAGTGCTCCGGGAGGGTGCGGGCTTGGTGAAACTTGTGTGGGGAGCTTTCAAGGGGTGGCCCAAGCGGGTCCGGGGTGGTCCAGAGGGGTCTAAGACCAGGTGCGGAGGTTGTCTGAACTGAGGCGGGTCTGGGGAGGTGGTGTGAGTAAGCGGGGACTTCGGGACGGCGGGATCAGAGCCGAAGTCTGATGGGAGATCAATCAAGAGGTTTAGCGTGTTGGGACTGAGCAGGTGGGGCGAGGTCCGGAGGGTCATAAGAATGTTCAGAGTTCGTGGCGTGTGCGCGGAGTTTGTGCGGACATCGGATATGTACAGGACTTGAGGAAACAAAGGAGATATGCACAGTCGAGACGAGACGGAAGCGAGACAAGACAAGCAGAGAAAGAGATAGATTCAGACAGAAATAGAAACAGAGAGAGAGAAATCCAAAGAAACCAGTAACCAGTAAGTGTAATATCAAGACTAGGGTACTAAGAGCTATCCTACGGCTTATATACTAACCACTGGAATACTCTGGGGGGGCGGATGCAATGGCGGGGTCTGGCAGAGCTGAGCGGAGCTGTTGGGTGTCGGGTATGATCATGGAGCGGGTCGCGGCGATGTCCTGATGCGTGTAATAGGGAGTGCAGACCGCTCCGGGATTGTCCGGGCGCTTCCGGAGCGGGTGGGCCAATCTGGGAATGAATGGGAGACATGCATCAGGACCCGGGGCAGCAGTAAGGGTTTCAGGGAGCTGGGGGAAGCGCTGACAGATACGAGGAAGCATGGAAGTCCTTCTGGGGCCGTCGGGGTTTGCCGGAGAAGCATCGGAGTTGTCTGGGGCGGCCGTGGAGGGTGCGTCGTGGTCAGGAAATTGAAGGAGGGGTTTCCGGGGTGTGGGGGGAGCTGATTGGGGTTCGGGCAACGGGGAACGGGTCGTGACAATAAGCTCCCCTTGCAAGTTTCACCAAGCCTGCACCCTCCCAGAGTGCTAGGTTATAAGGGCAGGACACCGAGTCCACCTAGTAAGGATTTGCCCAGTGCTGCTGAGCCCCTGAGTCAGTGGAACCTGACAGTCTTTATTGCTTACACCAATGGAGAATGCTCAGTTGATTAGGTCACAGATTTTTTGAGCAGTTGCCTCAATGAGTTTGGCAACAGGTGCATAAGTAGAAAGGGCTTTGCAGATGAGCACAACCTGTTTAGTGGGTCCTTCATGTTGAGCTCTTGCTTTTAGAGCATTGTAGCATTCCTCGGCTGTTCCATCAGTCTCCAAGCCCTCTTGCTCCACCTCTGAGATTGCTACCTAGATAATGCCAATGATGAGGCTGTTGTTGGAGAGCAAGTTAGCATATGCATTGGGCTCTGAGCTCTGGTTGGAAACAGTAATGAGGCAGCTAGAATTCTTTTTGGATGCAAAGATATAACAATCCAGTCCACTCTGTTGAAGGAAGATCTTGAGTTTTGTCAACCATTTAGTCAATTCCCTAGTGGCACAATCAAAGGGTAGTTCAGATGAGGGCCAGTGAGCATTGAGCTTAGCTAGGTGGATGTGTGGGTGAGTAGTGTCAGTTGCCATGGTGTGAGTAGTGGGGGTGTGGATGGAGGGTGATTGAATCTATGACAGCCACAGATATAAACAAAGAGAATTGGGTCCAAGCAAGAATACAACAAGGATGCATAGATAGGGGTTATTGACACAATCAGTGCCTTTCAGGGCCTGAGAATGCCAAGGATTGTGATATGTGTGATGGAACAAGGGCACATGTTCAAGGTTCTATTGAGTTTGTAACAATAGTTGTGCATGATCAGCAATAGCCCATAACCTGTTAGAATCCTGATAAACAGTAAGTTATAACCTCAGTTCAATGTATAATTGACTGATATAGTTACCTGATAGACAGTAACTTATAACTAGGTAACTATGTCAGTATCAATAGTATATGTAAAAAGCAAAGTATCAACTCACCCTCAGTTCAACATATAATTGACTGAGGGTGTTGAGTGATGTATAATAGTATATATACATATTTGAAACAATGGCAAAAGGGCCACACAGTGGCCAGACAGTGTGATATTGAATGTGATTAGTGGAAGGGTGACCAACAATAAGGTAGGTGAATAAAGGAGATGGATGAAGGGTCAACAGTGCACTTTAACTTGCTAACATCATGCACCATTTGCAGCTTGCAAGATATGTCCTATCAGGCCATGCATAAAGTGACAAGAGCCTCCTCCATGCCAAAACCTGCAAAGCATAAAAGGGCACATACAGTCATGATGCACACATAGTCATTGTATTTCCAATCTCCCAGCCCTTCAGTCGGGACGTCACAAATTTGTCACACTCACTTCAAGCTCCGCTCGGTCAGTTTTGTGAGTCGGTCCTTCCAACGGGAAATCAAATCCCCGCTTTGCCATGGAATCGGCAAGCGTGACAAGAACCATCCCTCCCTCGACGGGGGGACTCGACAACGAGAACACATCTTGATTCACGGTAAGCTCGAATCACCTCAGGTAGTGTATATTGACTCTATTGAAACATTGCTAGCACTATAAGTGGGATGTTCTTAAGGAACCTTTTTTTGTCCGACTGAACGGTACTCCGAGCTACAGGGGAGCGATAATATTGTGATTCCTCCCATTTCCCAACCCAATCAGTTGAATCTTGCAGTGGCAAGCACCTAGATTTGATATTGATAGTGAGGCCCCCGAGTGTTCTGTGAAGAGAGGAGAGCATGTTGAGAACAGCAATTGATTTATATAGGAATCCATATAATTTTTTAAACTTAGCCTGGGGCTGACAGTTCGCATGATTCCGTAGTTCTGCTGTTACAGCACGTTTCATCAGAGTGTATGTGCAACGCGAGTCTTCACTTTACTCTGTAGTGCAAGCGAACAACGCCGAGTGAAAATTCTTGGCCTGATGGGAGTGATTTCCTTGTCGATTGATTTTTATTTTTAGCAGAGTCACCAATCATACAACCCATTCCGGTGTGCTTTATTCCAACAAATGACCTCAATGATGACAGTCTATGTCTTTAATGTTGAATACGGTCTAATAACTAGAAAGTTTCATCTTTTGTTCTGTTCTGCGCACACCACTGTGTCGCTTAAAGGGTGCGAGGTTTCAACCTGTCAATCAACATGTCCATCATTTGTGGGTGCTCACTTCCTAGTTCACTTTTCTCGGCGCTGCGGACATTCGGAAATTTCCGTCAACTGCGAACAAATAGGGTAAGTACTTACTTTATCTAAATACATAACATACTTACATATTTTCGTATTTAATGATTTCTTTGGAATCAGACGAGACTTACGGCGGAGCAGAAAGGAGAGTTCGAATGATCGTTCACCGGCTTTTCGGCGGTTCATCAGGCGCCGAAAAAATGTGAAACGAACGAATTGAACGAAGAAAATTGAGCACCCCTATTCTAATCCAGCTGAGTTCAAGTTCTAATTCAACCTGGCGTTGCAAATACACTCTATTAGACAGACCCAACGATTACCCGATAGCAATAGTAGGCAGAAGTTCAATCATTAGTTAAGCTCCTGTATGACATTGAGCAACTATACCGTAAGCTCTCCAATCCGAAAAGGCTAAATCAAGTGCCACGATTCAAACGAATCACCCATACTAAAATGGAAAATGATACACATACCCCATGTGTCCTTGACATATAAGCAAAGAGAGTTTGACCTCACCTGAAGGTCCTTCCCTTTCCTCATGATGGTACTCTCAGGGTCCCGCCTGACTATATTCCGAGTATTACTGATCGCTGCATACTCCTTATGTCTACAAGGTGTATCCGTCACAGGGCTAAACAACATTGACCTCCCTCGCCCCGTGGACCCCTTCCTTGACCCCAAAGACGATCCCTTCAATCCTCTGAAATACATCACCAGCAATGCGTTGACAGCTCTAGCATTCTGTGCGCCATCATTTTTTTCAATTCTTCTACAAGAATTCTTATTAGAAGTCCTTGCAAGCTCTGGTCATGGTAGTCGCTATTTTACAATCGTTATCTGTTTGGAAGTTCGGGGCTAAGTGGATGTTATCTATGGTTATCGGCGCTTACAGTACGTGCTTTTGAACTGTCCCATTTCCGCAGTGTCCAAGTTTTGCGACTGACAGCATTTGCTTTCGGACTTGGCACTCGATTCGCTCTCCACGTGCATCCCGAGTCCAAAGGGTGGTATATTGTGGAATACCTCTTCGTTGTTCTTTCGGTAACGAATCGATGTTCTACATCCTCTTGTCAGGGCTAATATGATCATAACGGAAGCCCTGTGCCTTTATCGCTGCAGACTACGTCCTTTTGGGACGTCTGGCGTTACATCTGAACTCCTCACAGTTTTTGCTCGTATCAGCACGCAAAATCACTGTAACCTTTGTCTGCTCTGATATCACGACCTTTCTCATACAGGTATATCATTTCTTCTGAGAATTTGCATGTATTGAGAGGAATATAAGGCTAGCGGTGGAGGTCTTTCTGTAGCTAATGATCCTGATCGTCAACTAGCGGGATCACATGTTGAGTGTTATTTAGGAATTTCATCGACATCCTCCAACGTGAACAATTCTTGCAGGTGTTCTTGGCTGGCCTTGCCCTTCAATTGCTCTCGTTCTTCATCTTCTTCTGTATATATTTGCTCTTCCTATACAGGGTCTATCACTGCCCTGATATATGGATGAAAGATCAACACGGACCTTGGTATGAGGACTGGCGGACATTAGCATCTGTGTTGATGATCAGCTGCATAGGAATTTTGGTAAGTATGGCTTAATGGCGAGTATCTTTTTTGACACCGTTATAATAGATCCGATCGGGATACCGTGTCGTTGAACTGTCTCAAGGTTTTCAGGGACGTCTAGCTACCTCCGAGGCTTTCTTCTACGGATTGGATACGTTACCTCTCTTCATCGCGATTGTTCTTTATATTCCTTTTTGGCCTGGACGATTCATTCGGGATGCACCTTCCAAGAAAACTGTATCAGCTTCTACTCTAGACGGAGAGATGGGCAAATTAGGCCGATGATGAGGGATCTGACATCAATACAGGGAGCTCCTTTCATTTGAATTTCGTTATTCGAATGCAGAATCTTGTGAACACTTTTTATAGGCATAAAGTCTCATTATAGAGTGCACCAAGGTAGAATCATAACGAGTGACTGACAGTAGAATATTTTCGAAACCCCTGTTCAGTTATGCGACCTCCCTATCTAAAATAAACTTATAGCTCATTTGCCCCACCACAGAACCACACGAAGTAAGCAGGTCCTAGTTTGTAGTAAGTATGATCCCAACAGTCCTCTAAGATACACCCAACACTCAAAGTAGACCAGCTACAGTACTTACGTTGAGTAGATTATAAGCATTGCATTTCAAATCACCAAAATGCACAATAGACGTTATCAGTGATCATACGAGCACACACGCAGGTGACTACACTGTTACTTTCCTCAAGCTCTCAAAGATGGGCCGTGCTTCTCTTTCTCCATTTCGGCCAGCTCTGGGGGTGCAATTGGCCCACCTGTGGCCATCTGAGCGATCGAGTCGACCACTGGGCTGGAATTCAGCCCAACGTCTTTACTCGTGGACGAGTATATCAAGTCGACAGTTCGTATGGGGGAATCGGGTACGTCTTTGTGCTAATTCCAGAGTTGATTGTTGGCGTATATGAATCATCACATATATTCCACTTCATCTATGCTGTTGAAGGGCCAGGCCCCATAAACCCGCCGAAATAGCCGCCGCCGGCGCATCCTCTTTCATCTGTTGACTGCGTGCCATGGCCTCCTCGTAGTGCCCGATGCACACCTAGCCCTCCAGTCCATAGCCGAAAAATGTCGTGGCACGCCTCCAGATCCTCGTCTGCTTCTCTCTTCATCGTCTTGCATACATCCTCCGCGTCAAATACGCCTGGGCACGGCCCTCCGTTGCTTCTATTCGCAACCTTTAGCGCGAGAGTCTCACCCTCCCACAAGTAACTGGCATGGTGGAAGAGGTGGCGGTGGAGCACGCCGCCCATAGGATTCGTCAAGGCCGCGTAATGAAACTCGTTGCACTCCTACGTGCTCTTAACGTAGTGGTAATGGGTCAGGCGACGACGGTAGAGTTCCTCCGCTCGACTTAGCTTGGTTTCGTTTAACCTCATCGAAATTCTCTGGTAGCAAAAGCCGCGTCATAGCGAGAGGATCATCGTAGTTCTGGAGGCATTCAGGTACGCCAGCAGAGAGAAACAAATAAGGGCAGGGTCGAGGCATGTTACCAGTCGAGCAGGACGACAACTTGCCTGTCAGAGTCGGACAATGGCGGATACGGAAATTACCGAGGGCAGGGTCTCTGGGGACAAGTGGCAACGCACGCAATGGAGGGGTAGCGGCTCAAGTTCTCAATGTGGTCTGACGGCGACTGCTCCTGGTACTCATAACCTTCCCTTCTCACGCACTTGAATGGCAAGAGCGCTTGACCAAACTGTCCCTGATAAGCAAGCTCCTTCTGGGCTGCTTTTGCAAGTGCTGCCGAGTATCGTTTATGATTATCAGTTGTCACAGAAAAAGGCTTATATCTGGACCGACACAGAGACACTCGTCCTCTTCCCCGGCCCCCTGGTCACCTTTATTTAGAAAGTTGTGCATGACACAAGGTGCCGCCAGCCGAAAAAGAAAGACTCGAGTTGCACAAGTTGGCGCCTGGATCAATTTCCTCCTTCCCTAAGCCATACGTCGCTCGACTTGATGCCTCGGACGATTTCCATAAAAATATACTCGGTGTCCGTCATGTTGTCTGGCTCAGGCGAGTATCGATACCTTGCGAGTAAGCCAGAGGAAGACCATAGTGGCCACCTTACTATCGACAGCGAGATACTTGGTGACCGTAGGCATATGCAAAATACGCGCTACCATCTGGAAGCCGTCGCGCATAGGGATGAAGAAAGTTCGGTTGAAACCACCCTTAGCGACGATAAGTATCAGCAGAATTCCGATCAACGGACTGCGGCTGCAAGTTAACGTTAGCCCATCAACGTTGAAAACAAGTCTGTACTCCGCGTGACGAAGGACGTGCGACGCGGCGGCCAACAAGTCGTGGTGGAGATGGAGCTCGGAAAGGAAAAGTATTACAAGGGCAGTGAGGAGCGAGGGCGGCACAGAAATGGCGAAACTGGAACCTTCAGCAAGGAGAAGACGAGCTCCACGCTCCTGAGACAGGGCATACCAAGTAATGTATACGGAAGTGAGGGGAAGGAGCCAGCCAGTAAGGTGAGTTAGGCTTCCAAAATGCGCCTCTGTACCAGCCAGTATTTGTTCGATTCCTGCTGCTGCCACCTAGAACATGACGTCAAAATTACAAAGATTACTCTGAATGTTACATGTCTGAAGTTGGTGTACATACGTCACAAGCCGCTCAAAAAAGCAGCCAGACCCCCCGACGCTGGATTACTCTTACGTTCTTGGATTTCCTTCTCGCGATTCTTCAATAGCAAGAGTTGCAGGCCGCTCTTCTTCTTGCCCCGCACCTTTCCTGGTACTGAGGGCTCCTGACTGTTTGAGGGTGGAGACGGGGGTATTAATGGGGATGAGGTAGATGAAGATGGCAGTGAAGTGAGATCGAGAGCATTCTGCGAGTGGACATCGATCGTAGTTCCTTCGCTCTCGATTGTTACATCAACCTTATACTGACACATTTGGCAGACTGTTCGAAGAACTCTTTTATACGGGTGTCCTTTGCGTGATTTCAGACGAACAATCCGAACGTGGGAATCGCCATTTAATAGATATGAACCACATTTTGAGCACCAGTTAGGGGTCTTCTCCGCAGACGATGAATGACTCGAGTAAAGAGCGGCAAGAGCAGGAGAAATAGGCAGGACTGCGTATGGACGTGCGTTCAGAAACTTGGTTGTAGGGTCCATTAAAAAGGTTGTAGCACGTGATACGTGACAGACAAGAGGCCGTTGCCGCTGACTAAGCTTTATTGTTCTCGAGGAACAAATGATGGTGGATGTAAATGGCAGGCAAGATGTGCTTAAAGCCCTTTACCAGTAGATCTCTCGCTTCACACACCTGTCCATATGTCTTCCAGCACAAGGCCTCGTTCGCCATCTCCACGCGTTTCACGCACTCCTCAGCCTCCACCTATATCTTACCACTTCTCTACCGCTCCTCGTCCCTCCTCTCAAGCTACTCTTACTTCTACTCAGAGTTCTCCTCCGTCTACTTCTTTCCGTGTTGGCAGGCCGAATACGATGCACTGGTTGTCACGTAACTCTCAATCTTCTGCCTCTGCTAAACCAACTCGTATTTCCGAACCAAAGCTGATCCGTTCAAATGAACTCTTGACTCAGCCCAGAATTGGTACCCTTGGATCCGGTGCTACCATTGTTAGGACCCCAGACGAGGCTTTGCGGGAGACCGGAGTGCGCCTAACCTATGATAGAAAACCGGACACTGGTTGTCTTGATTCTGACGAACAGAAAATGAGAAACTCTACTACTTCTCATACAGCTCTAGCATCTTCGTCTCTTCTTCCATCACCAGCCACCTCAGCATCAGAGCTTTCCCTGGCGAGCACACCCTCACCAAAGTTAGAAGTGGAAGAATTGGAGGCTTTTAAGTCACCCCGACCTACACGTGTACCTCCTTCTATTCCTTCCGCCTCGCTCAGATCATCTCTCAAGCCGAGACCTGTCCGGCAAGTTGACGATCTAGCCACTGTTCCACTCCTGCCTGCACATCTTTCCACAGCCCCAACCCCTCCCCCCTTCCAGCCGATACTTGTTTCAGAAGTCCCTAGTGACACAATTGATCACTCCAAGATTATTGTTACTATTGAAACCTCCACTGCGTCCCACAAGACAACTTTGGAGACCTTGAAGTCACGTCCCTCTCATTTATCTGAATATCTGCGATCTTTATTCCCTCCTGACCGTACTTCTATTCCATCATCTGTACACTCGCATGCGAGCGATGATTTATCGGTATATCGGCGCCACCTAATATCTCAAGGACTCCTTTCCCAAGCGTCATTCAGTGTACATTTTTTCCTGGATAGGCCTAGCACTCCGTACGTTACGCACTCGGATCTTATTTGATTCTGCTAATGGCCATTTTAGCTACCCACATATTCTCAATTATCTCAGATCTCCCCTCGACTCTCCGGATGCACCAGAGACTCTCCCTAGAAGCATTCAGATGGTATCGTCCCATCAGCGGCTCGAGAGCCTTCTGGAGCTCCGCGACGAAGCTGCATACCTTGGCCTTGAAGGCTTGCGCAAGCTTTGTGTAGATGAAATCCGCCTGCGGCATGGCCCTCGATTATATACACGAGGACAAAGCACAAGTACAGCCATACAAAGTGTGCATGGGTCCGTCTCCAGTCTCCACGCACTACTCGAAAGCGTGGAGAGTGACATACAGTCTAACCCACGCAACTCGCGATCTTCAGATTCAACGAGTGCCAATGACTCAGTTGACATGCTTCCCTCGAGATCGCTCCCTACACCTCAATCATGGAATGGATCACCACTTAAGCGCAGCAAAGAACCCCTCAGTCCCCCAGCTGGCTGGATTTGATTCACCTTTAGCTTTTTCTACTGGCGACGGGCCGCCCTTTCTGTCATTACTAGTAGTAGTATTTGCACATCACAAAACCATAACATTTGTTCGATTTTGCGCTTCATGTTATACATGCTATGTATTTTTCAGTGATCAGTGAATCTGTCTGTCTAAACGGAATGAGTCAGGTTTTTCCCGATCGTAAAATTCAATCAAGGGTCAATCAACAATCTCAAAATTATACTTCTATGCCTGTTTTTTTGCCTTTTCTCGACGAGCAACCTGGAGGCCTCGTAGAGGCGCTCGCCCGCATCGGCCCAGTCGTTGTATCACCCTCCCATATCTCTAATCTCCCAGATAATGTCCAGTACTCTATAACACTTGAAAATAGTCCCGATGTCGACATCGATCTCATCTTATCATGGCTGAACGAAGGTGTTGAAAAAATCATCGCACCACTCAACTTGGCAAAAGATCTCATCGCCGCTGGCCTTCCGTCCAGTCGTCTTTCTCTTCTCCTCGACGTCGGAAATGTCAGTGCGGTAACGGACACAGTGCGAAATGGTGTATCTGGTGTCCTCCTCAAAACCCCAGTCATCGACATCGATCTCGTCTCATCCGTTTCCAAGTTCTTCACCCACTCATCGATCTACGTTCTCAGCGGCACTTCATTCCCACCCACGACCTCCAACATCCGAGAACTTCTGGCTATAAAGGCGATTCCTGTCATCCCTGCTTCCCAGCTCACGCTTTCACACACGACTGTCAATCGCATTAACATCGCCGATGCATTCCTTGCACCCGTCGTGTCCGACCGCCCCGATGGACTCTTCCCCACTGTTGTCACCTCCGAAACTGGCCATTCCCTTGGTCTCGTTTATTCATCGGCCGAATCCGTGACAGAAAGTATAATTACCGGAAGGGGTGTATACCAGTCAAGGAAACATGGTCTATGGAGGAAAGGCGAAACATCAGGAGCGACGCAGGAGGTTGTCCGCATCAGTCTGGACTGCGATTCCGATAGCCTCGAATTCCGGGTCAAGCAGCATGGTGCTGGTTTCTGCCATCTCAATCGGCAGTCGTGTTTCTCAGAGATTAGCGGATTATCTGCGCTCGAGAGCACACTTCGTTCTCGCCTTACGTCCGCTCCCGAAGGTTCCTATACACGACGACTTTTCGATGACGCCTCTCTTCTGCAATCAAAAATCATGGAGGAGGCAGATGAATTGTGCCGTGCTGTAGACAAAAAAGATGTCGCATTCGAGGCTGCTGATCTTTGCTACTTTGCCCTGACAAAATGTGTGCAAGTGGGTGTTGGTATCAAGGAGATTGAAGAGTCTCTCAACCTCAAGGCGAAACGCATCACCCGCAGACCGGGTAACGCTAAACCTCAGTGGTCAAAAACGCCCACCACAAAACCAACACAACCTCAGGCCGAGACGTCGAAGACAGACGTCATTCGTATGCGTACGGCAGATCTGGCCGGTATCACGGTTGATGCACGCATGGAGCTCCTCCGACGTCCTGTCCTCAAATCAGATGAGATGATGCTCAAAGTTAAGCCTATCATCGACGACGTCCGCGCGCGTGGTGATGCCGCCCTTCTTGAGCTTACTGCTAGATTTGATAAAGCACAACTCACCTCAACAGTCGTCTTACCTCCCTTCATGCCAGAAACGATGGAAATCGATTCCGATGTTCGTGCCGCTATCGACCAGGCTTATCTTAACATTCGCAAATTCCACGAAGCGCAGATGGACAAAGAGACACTTATCGTCGAGACAATGCCTGGGGTCATTTGCTCTCGATTTGCACGTCCCATTGCCCGAGTTGGCTTGTATGTCCCCGGAGGTACTGCAATTCTTCCCTCAACAGCCCTTATGCTTGGTATCCCTGCACAAGTGGCCGGATGCAAAGAAATAATACTCGCAACACCTCCTAGAGCCGACGGTAGCATATCGCCAGAGGTCATGTACGTCGCTCATCGAGTCGGTGCTTCTGCCATTTTGAAGGCAGGTGGCGCTCAGGCTGTTGCTGCCATGGCCTATGGAACCAAATCTGTCCCGAAAGTGGACAAGATTTTCGGCCCTGGCAACCAATGGGTAACGGCAGCGAAGATGCTGGTCCAGAATGACACCGATGCATTGGTATCCATCGACATGCCTGCTGGGCCTTCTGAAGTTCTGGTGAGTGTAGTCATTAACTGCGAATTCACTTTCTCAATCTACGAAATAAGGTCATTGCGGACCATACAGCTAATCCGGCTTTTATCGCGGCAGACCTTTTGTCTCAAGCTGAACATGGCGTCGATTCGCAGGTCATCCTTGTTGCTGTCAGCCTGACCTCCGAAAAATTAGCAGAGATTGAAAGAGAGGTCGACGTTCAAGCCAAAGCGCTCTCTCGAGTCAATATTGTGCGAGAATCAATACCCAAGAGTATTATCGTTAAAGCCTCCTCGGTGGAGGAAGCTATTGCCTTCTCAAATGATTATGCTCCTGAACACTTGATCCTCCATCTTGAGAACGCCTCTGATCGTGTGGCATCTATCGACAACGCGGGAAGCGTTTTCGTTGGTCCATTCACCCCCGAAAGGTTCGTCAGCATGTGTCCAAAGTCCCACAAATGTTTCATTTTCACTTATTTCGTATAGTTGTGGTGATTACGCCTCTGGTACCAATCACACATTACCAACGAATGGATATGCGCGTCAATTTAGCGGTGTCAACACCCAATCCTTCCAGAAACACATCACGTCGCAACAAATCACTTCAGATGGTCTCAAAGGCCTTGGTCCTATAGTTGCAACTCTGGCTGATTGTGAAGGGCTGCAGGCCCATGCAAACGCTGTTCGTATCCGGTTAAGCACATATCATTAGAATCGTAGTATAAGTATTACGAGAAAATAAAACCTGCGGTATATTGAATTTCCGTTATTGTGTTACCACATTGTGATATTTACCTACGCTATATAACTAATAGCTAAGGTCACCTTGCAACAACTCGCGTTTTCAGGCGCTGCTTTGCGTTGCAGATGTTGAGTTGAACAAACTGTCAAGTGTGCGTCATCGACGGCAATAACGAGCCGGGTAATTCACTGTTTCAGCTCATGGCATCACCCCGCAAACCTGTCGTTGTCGTTACTGGCGCTTCTAGGTATTTCTTTGCCTTGGATTTGACTGCTGATCTGATTGTTTAGTAGAGGTATTGGGTTGGCTGTTACGAAACTTCTTCTAAAGAACTTCAACGCTCAGGTCGTTGCGCTTTCCCGGACTCAGACTCCGGAGCTGATTGCATTGACCTCAGACGACTTATTCATCGTGCCGTGTGATGTGTGAGTGTCAATCTCAAGCCGTAACTACTATGCTCTTATCCGTTTACATATTGTCACCAGCGCGAATGAATCGTCCATAAACGACGCCATAGCTCGTGCTGAACAAACGTATAAACACATAGACGGTCTTGTTCTCAATGCGGGTATACTGGAGCCCGTCGGGCATATCGGGGGAGATTCTTCGCTTTCTGCATGGAAGAAACACTTCGACGTCAACTTCTTTTCTCTCGTAATCGCTCTCAAGGCTGGATTGCCTGCCCTGCGAAAGAGTGATTTAGGAGGAAGGGTAGTTTTCGTAAGCTCTGGCGCTGCGGTCAAGGGCTCAGTGGGTTGGGGCCCCTACAGCGCAGGAAAGGCCGCTATGAATTCTTTATGCAGGTATAACATAGCGCATTCGTATCGTCATATCTAGTCTAACACTCCGTCTAGAACAATGGCAGAGGAGGAACCTACGATCATCTCCGTGGCTCTGCGCCCCGGAATGGTGAACACCGATGTATGTCGTCTCCTTGAATTATCCCCAGAACACATCTTCATTTGCAAGTACAGATGCAAGCCACCCTACGGGCGAACGAAGGTTCATTCTTAGCGGAGAAAGACCACGAGAAATTTGTCAAGGCTCATCGTGAAGGCAAACTTGTCAAGCCTGAGGACGCAGGACACGTAATCGCCGCATTGGCACTTCGAGCCCACCCTGCCCTCAGCGGACAATTTGTTTCCTGGGATTCTGACGAATGTCAGCCGTACAGAGCTGAGTAAAGATTGACTTGCACTCGATATTATTCGATGTCTACGAGCATTATTGTAAGGTTTAGATTTATATACATACGTCGCCAACTAGTAGTGATAAAGTGCGTGACAACTCCCAATATATTTCATACAGCGCATACGACAAAAAATAGAATTGGTCGTGCACGCACTCTTGTTCTAGTAAGAGAGCCCAACCTACAGAATATAAAATCAAGAGATCAAGATATATAACATCCAGCACGTTCGTTGTGAGTACCTGAACTAAAAATCACCAGTCGCTTTGCCTGCTAATTGGCACTGAGGGCCAAACTGGTGGTTTCCAAGCTTGGAAGAATCGATGAGGGAACGGTGGTAGACTGTACATGCATTTGAAAATCGAACGGACGAGAAACCAGATCTTCCCCGAAGGACGTCGCAGAGCGATAACAAACAAGTCCAATACATCATAGATCATTCAACAGACGATACCACGTATGCAGTCTGCAAGGAAAAGACAGACCACACTGTAATGGAGTATTCGTGGCCAGATTAGAGTAGAGAAACGACCTTCTGTTCTACATATATTATTCAAGCAAAGATTCTTGACCAGGAGCGTATCGCACTGAGTGGCAGCCCCACTAGCATGGGCACATAGCATTTCATCCACCTTCGTGTCCCACCATTCAATTCGCGAATGAGGAACATTGGAGATCAGTATTCAGCAACGTGGCGCAAAGTTCCAGCTGATTCCAGACGAGGTCCAACGTTGACCCGAGCCCGATACAGGAACTGAATCAATCCGGGACTTTGGTAGCATGTGTGTTTCGATCATCATACCGTATCGTTTGACGAGCTATGCATTCAAGTTAGATATATGTGATCTACGGCCACGATCATGATGTTTGATTACCCATCGATGGCATGGACTTTGCAGCGGGTCAAATCCATCTTGATAAATATATTGGACTTGAAACTTGCGCGTCTACCATACCACCTGATGTAAGGACAATTTTATCACTCGACTTCTTTTACCAGATCGCAACCTACCGTACGCTTCTCCAATGGCTGTGGCGGCTGTTGTGTTTTCGCAAACATGTCGCAGTCGACTCATAGCCAGGCTAATGACCTACGGAAAGCAGGACTGCATTTGGTCCGGCTTCAGGAA
The DNA here is from genome assembly GCA_018849495.1 of Termitomyces sp. T123_Mx157. Lineage (NCBI taxonomy): Eukaryota > Fungi > Basidiomycota > Agaricomycetes > Agaricales > Lyophyllaceae > Termitomyces > Termitomyces sp. T123_Mx157. Next base: position 14,776 of record JABFYK010000014.1, read on the forward strand.
CTGTCTGGTTTTGGTCATGTGGATCATTTTAGGCTAAGTGAGAATGTAAACGTACTCACGCATCGCACTTGTGAGTCTTCTTTCCGTATACCAGCTGATGATATTCGCTGACAGTGCATCAACCTCCTTTCAAGGACGCCATATCTGAAGAATGCTGTGTATTGACGTTCATCACCATTTCTTCCCGGCTGATTTGAACAAAGTTACGTCAAATCTGAAGATGGGGTGGAAGACTCCCGTAGGCACACTGCCATGGAGCCCTGAGGTCAGCATAAAGGCAATGGACGCGTCAGGCATTGACATGGCCATCCTCTCGCTCCCGGCTCTCTCCATTGGATCTATATGCGAAGAGAACCGCAATCAAGCAAGGCAGCGAAATGCAATGATGTCCTCAATCATCCGCGCTTATCCTGCGAGATTTGCTTTTTTCGCTTGCATACCATTTCTAGACGATGTCGAGGGTAAGCCAGTGAAATGTTATATCTCGACTTAATGGCTATTCTTACCTCTGCTATTACCACCAGGTGTCCTGGAGGAAATATCACACGCATTAGATGTACTGCATGCAGTAGGGATATCCATGTCATCTTCTTACGGTGTTGGTTCCAACGCAAGTAAGAACATAATTGAACAAAACCAAGCATCTTCTAGAATATCGCACAGAATATGTTGGAGATGACCGGTATGATCCAGTGTGGGCTGAATTGCATCGCAGAAAAACTGTGGTCTTCCTCCATGGTGCTCAGGTGACATCCACCCCAGATCCCCACCCATTTCTATGCGTTCCAGTTTCTCAGGTACAGTTTCACATTTCAGTTGATTAAGTATACTTCTGATAAATTCCCGTTAACTAGGTTCCGCATGAGACCTTCAAAGCAGCAGCTCATCTCGTTGTTTCAGGACGCAAGAGAAAGTATTTTGACGTGAAAGTTATCTTGGCACATCTCGGGGGGACCACGCTAATGCTTGCGCCGCGTGTCGCTGTTCTTTCTAATCACATGGGATGCTCGCTCTCACCTGAAGAGATTTTGGAAGATTTCAGGACTTATTACTACGAAACGGCATTGAGCTCATACGGCCCAACCCTAGCATGTCTGGATACGTTTGTACCTCCAGATCGACTTCTCTTTGGAACCGACTTTCCAGGTATAAGCGGAATGTTTAAATATCAAGAGGCTAACATACGTGTGCTCTTCCCCACAGCTGTCGGTGCTGATATGGCAGAATGGTACACAAAGAATCTCAAGGAACATTATGGCAAAGACAATAATAGACTTAAGATGGTAGTGGGAGGCAATGCGCTCACTCTGTTCCCGGAGTTGGGGGATCTACATCTACAGTAGAAACGAACAAAGTGTGGGGTATAAGTGTGGGGTATATATGGGGTCTAATGTAAGATTATCAGATGTCCTCTTGAATCCAGCGGAGGATTTCGAGATGACCGCGTGTTCCAGGTTTTAGAGCTTGTCCGTGGGATCCGACGGGGTCATACCACAAGCCTCCTTTTACTCCGTGGGAAGTAAGATAACGTTTGACACGCTACATTAATCGCGCAATAAGAATTATGATGTCGAGGCAGCAAGAAAACAAGAAACGCACTTCGGAGTGAATGATGGAGTCTTGCCCGCCGAGAAGGAAAAAGGCTTTTGTTGGATCGTGTGCATTCGGTATTTCGTCGAACCACAGTGTATTTGAAGTCCAATCAAAATGTCGCGCAAGGAGATTGACTACACCAACTTCTGTTGCAACAAAGTAACGCATCAAGACTTCGATTGCCTGTCATGGTGTAAGCCAGAGATCAGAGACAATAGCTGAAGGACTTGCTGTTTTGGGGCGGCGATATAAGAAGTTGTAGCATACATCTAGAGCAGAAACAATATGAGTCCCAATATTTGCCTCCTGAACAAGTTGGATCTAGACATACCACCTTCCCAGGAGCAGAAAGTAACGGGGTCAATGAAGCAAGACCGACCGATCATCTTGTCATGACCCTTCAGCATCCATGTATGTATATAGGATCCACTGCATAGTTTCGAGTGAGTACGAGAGGCAGCATAGATCCCGGGCGCCTTACTTAGAGTGGCTTAACATGGTAACACCTTGCCGCCTTTTTCCAACTAGCGATCGCACAATTTGCTTCTCTTCTTCAGTCTCATTTCCATCATTCAGATCGTGATGCACCCAGTCAAGTTCAATGAGCAAGCTCCCCAGACATTCTGCTGTTTCGTGTCGCGTCATAGGTTTCAGAAAGCTGGAGTGAAAGATATTTTGACTAATTTGGGGCTGAAGTAGGACAAGTATTGGGCGATCCAAAAACTGGCGCAAAAAATGCTGAAATAGGTTGCTGTACATGAGTAAACCCAGTCCCAGACCATGGATGAAAACCAAGGGACGAGGTCCTGTGACGGGATCCCAGTGCTTCGGAGTACGGATGAGATATCTGGAATACATTGTTTATGTATTTCGATACTGACGAAGGAAATATGGGATACATACTCTAAACCGTTGTGATGATCAAAACGGACGCTCCAAGCATATTGAAACCACTTTTTCAGACTGAGATTTATTAGGAAAATTGCCAGATAAAACGTGAAAGGACGCAAGACAACATTGGCTCTGTCCAAAGTCATTCTCATAATTTCAACGGAAGGATTAGAGCCTTCTTCGAAGATGCATCCGCAACGTTTCTGGAGAAGGTCAAGCGCACCTGCCATAACAGCCTTTCGAGAGGCGGCCAGGCTTTCGTAAGAAGGCATGTCTGCATTATAGATCGACCAGTAAAGCCATTGGCGAACTTGATGGAGCTTGATGGAAGACCATGTTGCGTTGCCGAACCAAGGTCGCAAAGCGTTTCGAAAATCGATGGCACGCGGATCATTGAATTCAAGCTGGACGATGTCTTCTTCTAGGCTGCCTGGCCGGTGTGACCCGTCGTCTCCGCCATTGGCTGGGGGGTTGGCGAGACCGGACTTGACCAGTCTCTTGAATGCAGCCTGAATCTCTCCAGGGTCACCGGGGCCATATGGGGCCGGTGGTGAAACAACGCGCCATAGGTAATATTGATATACACTGAAGAGGACCTGAAGTTCCGCGTCAGGCCACATCTCAAGTGTGAAAGAATAATTGGTGAACCGTTGACCTCACAAAGCGCGACAGGGAATAGCCATTTAAAAGTCGATGATAGATTCAACGCGTACCCCACTGTACCAGTTCCAACGACGTATAGTACATATAGCCAAGCAAAAGGAATTGTCGAGCAAAATGGTACGACAATGCAGAACAACGCAAGGTAGTACGACAGAGATTGTTGGCGAATGGGGACAGGAAGTTCAGATATATCCATGAACTATGCGTAGGAAGAGACCGAGAAATACCGTAGTAGACAGCTAACAGACTGAATCAACTACTCGGTGGCATTATATGCTACGGTGTGAAACTGTCAATGTGATGTCGGATGATCATGAAGAAAAAATCTCTGTCAATATTCATCCGATCACGATCAGATGGCGAAGTCCCGACCCTTGAATGCATGATGCATTAATGAGCTATTGCCTGGAGTGGGCACTTTTGCATGTCGGCTTCGTCTCCAACACTCTTGCTTGCCTGAACATAATTAATACGAACGAAGTTCTTCGACTTTCAAATGTCAATACGTAACTGACTTGACTTGAAAGAACTAGGTCAATGTCATTTTCATGCTCACTCGTTGTGCTTGATAGAACTCTTCAGGTCTCAAGACTGCCCTTTCAAGACAAGGAATCGAGGATTTTGGATTGGCAACTTGACGGCTGTAAGTAGGCTGGTTTGTCCTAAGGACAACATACGAGTCGAGCGGTAGTCCGCACGTGAACACGATTCCGACCACGTGGAGGCGACATTTTATGTAGCGATGGGTCATAAGGGATTTCATCTTCCGCACCGGGGCCCCGATTTCTACCCCTTTCTACCTTTCTCCGCCCATACCACCAACGTCTGTGATGTTGCGCAACGCCCTTTCTGCTGCTGCTCGCCCCTTGGTCGCACAGTCTGTTCGTACATACTCTCTCGTCAATATTATTCCCTGAAATAGGTTGTTCGTAGAGGTCCTATGCCACAAACATTCCTGGCAGCTTCCCGGGTGTTTCCCATAGGGTCTGTGCCATCTTTCTAATGTGTCCAAACTGCTTATCCAGATGCATAGCCAACAACTAAATACGGTGGTGTCTATACAGTCTGTCTCCCTCGTCTCTCGTCTTTTTCCGAATGCCGAGTTTACCCTATAGGTGACCCTCATTCCTGGCGACGGAATTGGCGCAGAGATTACCGACTCCGTTAAGGAGATCTTTGATCACGTCAATGCTCCCATTGAGTGGGAACAATATGATGTTTCTGGAATGTCCTCTTCCGGCGAAGCACTCTTCAAGCAAGCCATGGAAAGTCTGAAGCGGAACCGAGTCGGCCTCAAGGGTAATTGCATAGCCTCTAATTCCGGTCAGAAATTTAACACGGGCTTACCCCCCCAGGAATCCTCTTTACTCCCATATCACAGTCCGGCCATATTTCATGGAATGTTGCCATGCGCCAACAACTAGACATTTATGCCTCTCTCGTTCTGTGCAAGTCTCTCCCTGGTTTCCCCACCCGACATTCTAACGTAGATTTCGCCATCATTCGTGAGAACACGGAGGGAGAATACTCGGGCCTTGAGCATCAAAGCTATCCTGGTGTCGTGGAGAGCCTGAAGGTCTCAACGCGTGCCAAGGCCGAGCGCATCTCACGCTTTGCCTTTGATTTCGCACTGAAGAACAACCGCAAGGTTAGTTGATATCTTTTCTTGCTGACGCTAAACTTATCCCTTGGATAGAAAGTGACATGTGTGCACAAAGCCAACATCATGAAGCTTGGTGATGGTCTTTTCCTCAACACTTTTCGTCGCGTTGCTGAAGAGTACAAGTCCTCGGGTATCGAGTCGAACGACATGATCGTCGACAATACGTGCGTTCCTGTTGCTTCCGGAATCAAACGTCTCATTTAAGATGACCTTTCAAGCTCGATGCAACTTGTGGCACGACCTGGCCAATTCGATGTCATGGTGATGCCTAACTTGTATGGTGCCATCGTGTCTAACATTGGTGCCGCCCTTGTTGGTGGCCCTGGTATTGTTCCGGGCTGCAACGTTGGAAAGGTTTGTACACCATAATATCCTCTCTTTCGTCTCCAGGTTCATAGTTATGCAGGAGTATGCCCTGTTTGAGCCTGGATGTCGTCACGTCGCTAACGACATCATGGGTACTAATCGTGCTAATCCGGCAGCCATGATTCTGAGTGCGACCATGATGCTCAGGCATCTTGGGTAAGTTGCCGCAATACGCCCACCTTCCTCATCGTACTGACGCGACCAACATGTACAGTCTCGACTCTATCGCCAACAGCATCGCTGCCGCAACTTTTGACGTCATTAATTCAGGAAAAGTCCGCACTGCCGATATGGGTGGTATGTAACCCTCTTCAAACACGCTAATAACGAGCCATCAATTTTTGTTCTAGGTTCTGCAACCACTTCAGAGTTCACTTCTGCAGTTATCCAGAAGTTGTAGAATACACTGGGCTGAATGTATAGATGATTATAGAGTATATTACAACGTGGTGACTACTCGATTGTTGGATACGACACCTTATTGTTGTTGGCGAGGTCTGGACCAATAAGCTCATAATGAAAGTCTTCATCCAAAGCAGCTTCATACTCCTCTAGAGAAGGAACTTTTGCCTTCTTCTGATCTGGTGGGTTATCGTCTGCTGCATCGTGTTTGACTTGGATGTTGTTTTCTGTGTTGGCGACGTGCATTGTGGCAGGCTCCGGATCCTTCTTTCTTAAATCCAAGATAGTTGAACACTTGACTTCAGACCTTGCGCCCCATCGGTCGACAGTTGGTCGAAACTCTGCATATAGACCCCAAGCCAAGCCATTCAATTCTTCGGCGTTGAAACTGTTTGCAAGGAGTTTCAGAGCACCTGTAATATGAGGGGTGGTTTGACGGAAGGCATGAGATACATAAGAGAATGCAGAACTAGGTTCGACAGGTATTCCATCGGAGAGCGCCCGCCACTGTTGCATTTGTGTTCGGTAGAGAGGTCTAGTGAACTGGTGAGAGAGAACTGGGAGTATCTACTAATGCTCACACACATTCTGCGCAAACAAGAAGTCATTTTACAATGCCAATAAAGAGGATGATTCGGATAGACCAAACGTACCGTCTTCCCATAAATTCAATATAGGACTGGGAACCGCCCTTAACAGCCTCCATTCCCTGTTCTTTCCTACTTTGGTATATTCCAAGAGACACTCCTTTGGTCATAGCGTTCATCTCTGTGTACACAGATGCTACGGAGACCAATCAGTCTATGCTGGAGGTAGATTGAAAACACGATTGACCGATGCTAAGCGCTTCTTCCCTACGGAATCCGAGCCTTTCAGCCACAATCATTGCCCAAAGCGTCATAATGGGAGCCCGATTGACCACGGTTGTCTTTCTCATCAGAATCTGGAGGTGATAACGTCGTACTTGAGTCTACCTAAGTGCATCTAGCGACTCAGGTTAAAGACACACCTCTTCGTCCAATATTTCGCCGAAATCCAAGCTACCATAGTGAGCTGCCTCATCGGCAGGGCCTTTCGGTAGAAATTCATTGTTATCGTCGGGTCTCTTGCGCTTGCGTTTTGGTGGCGTAATCTGTATACTGACTTAAGGTCTTGGATTCAAAGAATAGACGCCAAGACGTACTACAGCTTGAACGGCGCTCGTTGTGGATGGCCCGACAGCAGTCCCGTCTTCAGTCTTCTCAAGCTTCTTGCGTGGGTCACTTGGCAAGTATCCGGACTGGCGCAGAGCAGTTATAATAGCTTTTCGGTCGTCCTTATTGTCTATTCCAGCAGAGATCAACTTTCTGTCGTCCAACTGAGCAAGATGCGCAGGCGTATTGGATTGCTTGTATCTTGATTACGTGAAAGGGGCTCTTTCGGAGTGATACGTTGCTTACATTTTGGCTGAAAGAGCCATGGCTTTTGGAACAGATATATTGTTGGCTGTGAAGACCTTGATGAACTTGTGCAGTGGAATCTTGACATTCTCCGCCATGAGGTCAAGAGCTTTCGCTTAAGGGTGGTTGATCGCGGGTAAGTAGTTGTTTCGAATGAATAATTATGTAAATAAAAATCACCCCGTCGTTTACGCTTTCCGACCTCATGTCACTCTCAATGAGCTACTCTCCAAAGCCAAAGGAAGAAGCTGATTACGAGATGGATGTTGACGAGCTCGATGAGGACCAGGATTCAGACGAGAATTCTGACAACTTCAGAATTCGCGGTGCACTACCAGAATACACGGAGACTAAATTGACGATACGACAATTACATGGTACGTCGTTTCGTGTATTTTCATCATAGGTCGCCTAGACATCAGTTTGGAAGATATGATACATGACGGTGGTATTGATTTGGAGCCTTCCTATCAACGAGGCAGGTGATTTCTCGGTCTCTACAGCCATACTCCCTGAATTTCCTCGCTGTTGCAGATGTTGTATGGACTGAAGTCAAGCAAACTTTCCTAATTCACTCTCTCTTTCACAACTACTACGTCCCGCCAATCGTGTTTGCTGTGCATCCTGCTGAGGACGATCCTAATGAAGAGGTTCGGGTATGCGTGGACGGAAAGCAGGTGAAAAACCGCGTCAATGGCTTATTTCTCAAGAACTGAGTGTTTTGGGTAGCGTTTGACTTCGATACAGAAGTTTTGCGACGGCCAAGTGAGTTATATTGTCCACATTCCCTGCCTATGTATTTTCATCTGATTCTTTTTAGATTCCTTGTAGGTGCCACACTATAATATTGAAACATCACCGGAGCTCAATTCTGACAGTTAAGGATCCAAAGTCGAAGAAACAGTGGTGGTTTACACTTCCCCAGGTTTCACGAACCATTAAGGCAGAGCTGCCGGAAATGCATAAGGAGCGGTTCCTAGAGCATCTTCTGACTTGCGGTGAGTACCAGAAGAATTTTAAGTAATAATTCTTACGCGTCTTAGTGGAATATCGTAATTTGGCTCCTGGAGCTGAACATGAGGTTTTTCAAAGGGTCCAAATGGGAATGATCCTCACTGCTGCAGGTACTAGACGTTTTTTCATGACTTTGAAATCAAGTGGTTCTGAGATTGGCCAGAAAAATTACAAGCACTATCTTCACCGTGGGCGCAATGGATACGCGAATTGGAACGCCAGCACGTCGGAGTGGAAGGTGGTCTTGCTAGCGTCCTCGAATGGGATACTAGACGAGGACGCGACTTCCAGAACATCGCATACCTTGTTTGTTGCTGTGATTTCTTGCCTGCTAAGGAGGAAATGCCTACCGCAACAAGCATGATGAAGTGGATCGAACGCGAGGATCCTCCAACTGAGCAGTTTAAAAACGACATTCGGGACGTGCTTGTAGATTTCTGGAATATCGGCAATGACAGACATCTGAACTATGGCCTTAAAAACATCGGTAGCCGTCTTGCCCCTGTAGAATTTATCTTCGTTGGTAAGCAATCTTGCTTTACTTGCGAGCGTCCTGAGTTGACCGCACTTCAGGAGTTTTGCTGTATATCATGCGGAAAAAATCCAAGGAGGAGCGTGCCAATGCTATCACAGCTCTTCGTCAAGGCATTCGAGCAGAGTTCCAAGACATCCGCCTCAATAGGAATGTCTGTCGATCCATGTGGGCCATCATTCGTCGTATTCAAAACACAAAATCTGCCTCTCAGAGCCAGCACGACTCGAAAGGAAAGAGAAGGAGGAAAGACGATGAGCAGGAAGATGATGAATATAGACCGACGCCTCTCACTGGCATCGGTGGCAAGTCGGCCCATACACGATCAAAGAAGAAAACTGTCCTCTCCTGATACCATATAAATACCTTAATACCTTAGGTGTTGTCAATCCTATTGCGCGGCGGCTATAACGCTACTGTAAATGTAAAAATCATAGGGCACTATCCGAATAAACGCGGAAAATCGTTATTTCATCCACTATACTGAGTCCTTGCAGTGTACCACACACCATCCGCATCTGTCGTCGCCCTAGCAAATTTAAGCAAAAGCTTGTCTCGCTCTTTCGAGTCGACTGCGATGTCTGCCAGGAATGGTGCAATATCTTTTACTTTCCACCGAGGTCGAGTCAAAAATAGGTCAGCAAAGCGGCGGGCTGGGTCAACAGGTAAGGCAGATGCTGGAAAATAGGTGAGGCTCTCCGGGTCATTGATGGAGGTAAGATAATTTCCCTGAAGGACCAAACGTTTTTCAGAGAGATATTCAGGCATGTACCAAAATATCTCACCAAGAGAAGTTGAATGTTGACGTCCGATGCAAAAGTGTCGCCTACTGATGTCTTCCATTTAGCAGTGAGCTCATCTTGAGATGTGGGTTGATGCTGATGAAGCAATGAGGGATTGTCAAAAAGTCGAAGTCTCCGTTACTTACTAGATGATGCCTGAGGATACCTAATCCAACTTCCTTTAGTAAAGCGCTCACATCCACCTTCCACTTGCCGTCTTTGATTTCTCCGAACCAAGACATGACCTGTGTCGAAATGGATCTCGGCACTTCGTGGTCATCGGCAAGTGATGTAGACAGGGTTTCGACGGAAGCTGATTCATGTGAGAGAGACAAAGCAGCAAGACGATTCAAAAGCAGCTCCAAAATGTGGTCAAGGTATGTCGGCGCGATGGTCCGAAGTTCACCTGGGCAAGGAATTGATGGCATTGCAAGAACTAAAGAGACAGAACACACCATTTACAATGAGAATGTGTCTGTCTCTCAATCCACTATCTAATTCCATGTCACTGGCTTGAATGGTGTGTAGCGCGTCGTCATAGGTGGTTTTCTAACAAGGATGTCAAAGGGGGTTGTAATTACGCGTTGCCGGCCACACTCACTGTGGCGTTCATTGTTTCAGCATCCTCACCATCGTCATCCTGATCTCCATCGTATTCCTTTCCCCTTAATAGCGCGCTCAAAGTATGCAATTTTGGGACTGCGGGGGTCAATTCCAGGATCTCAGTGACCTGGTCGCGTATGACCACCGTATCGTCTGTAAAGTTCATGGAAGACGCATCCGAAGGAGGAGTAACCACAAGAATAGAGTTAGACAAGGTCACAGATCGCACGGCGAATGTTTTGTTGGCGGTGCAGAGAACCGCATCCTCCCCACTTCGCCCCTTGATCTTGAGGCTAGAAAGAGTGATAAGCAACTCGCGAGTGACATACGTTGATAGACCTGCCAGAGAGGAGCCGAC
>JABFYK010000014.1:25236-46779 GCA_018849495.1 Termitomyces sp. T123_Mx157
GAGGAAGGAGAAAAACAGAAGTCCATTGTACAGAAATGAAATAAGTCCGAGCACGCGACGCGACGAATCACGAGTTTCGTTTCGGAAACAGATCATTACGTCGTGCATTTATCTGTCCCCACGTCAATCAGCCAGCTTATAAAATTCAGTCACCAAGCATCTCTGCTGCTTTCTGCAGTTGTCATCATGCCCACGGAAAAGGCCCAGCCTGACTTCGAGAAGGAGTGCATTCAGCCGCAGCTCCACAACCGCAGGAGGAAATTCTTTCGCTTCTCTGCCTATGTCCTTCTCGCTCTCTTGGGCTTAAAGGCTGCTGTCTCTCCATTTGGCCATATTCATCCCCCTTCAGTGCCTCATCGTTGCCCCAGTAGTGCTGAGCGTGATGAACTGTTTCTGTATGTTCTTCCGTGATCAATACTGCACCTATTGTGCCACTCAAATTGTTGTTATAAGCTCTGTCCCCAATTCTGAGAGCGCACTTGCTGCCTCTCGTGCTTATGCAACCCATCCCCATCTTGCTGGCTCAGCTGCAGACTTCGAGGACGCAAGGGTCATCCTCAAGCTTTTCCAAACCGAGTTTGGTATCGAGCAGCCAACAACAGAACCCATCTTCTCTGCCGGCACCTCCGAGTCTCGCAACGCGACCTTGTTACTGACATCTCCCTTCGCAACCAAGCCCTCCGCATGGATTGACGTCTACTACCCCGTCCTGAATACACCTCTGGATCGTAGCCTTCAGATTCTTGGTGAAGATGGCTATGCGGTCTGGGAAGCTAATCTCATCGAAGACGGCGACCCACTGGACGAGGATGCCAGTACTTATCGTGACTCTGTTCCCGCTTGGCATGGCCTGAGCAGAGATGGAGTTGCCGAAGGGCAGCTTGTGTACGCGAACTATGGATCCAAGGCCGTGAGTCCCCATAAATACACCTGTAGTAATTACATCAACATTTCGTTGAAGGACTATGATGAACTTGTTGCAGCTGGCGCTGACCTGACCGGAAAGGTCGTCATCGTTCGTTATGGCGCTGTCTTCCGCGGTCTCAAGGTTTATTCATCGTATATCTCTTATAAGCTATCATGATTTATGCGACTCCATAGATTAAAGGTGCCCAAGAACTTGGTGCAGCTGGTGTTCTGATTTATTCAGATCCTCGAGATGATGGCTACGTCACTGTTGAGAACGGTTTCGCTCCCTACCCCCATGGGCCTGCTCGTAACCCAACCTCTGTGCAACGCGGGAGTGTACAGTATCTGTCCTCCTACCCTGGAGATCCTACTACCCCCGGATATCCTGCTTATGAGCATGCTCAACGAGAAGAAGGCACCAACATCCCCAACATCCCCAGCTTACCTATATCCTGGGCAAACGGTCAAAAGCTTCTCGAAGAAATCGGCGACTTGTACGTTGAAGGTGAGCATGGTAGGAAAACTCTGAGTGGAAAGGCCAGTGCATCAAAGATTAAACTTGTCAATCACGGTAGGATGGCTGTCACAATCGTACTTTCATCATACTTACTCAAGTAAATAACCAGTGGACACGAAAGTCACCCCTATCTGGAACACTATGGCTTCTATTCCTGGTCACATCAGAGATGAGGTCGTTATTATTGGTTGTCATCGTGATGGTATGGTACTTAATTCCCAAAATTACTAAACCTGATTTTTGTCTATAGCCTGGGTTCTCGGTGCCGCTGACCCCACCAGCGGGACAGTTTCCCTTCATGAAGTCATTCGGGGTTTTGGAGCCCTCCTCAAAAATGGGTGGAAGCCTTTGCGAACAGGTACTGAGACAATTATTGAAGAATGTTGAAGAATTCTAACTCTGTCGGAAAGTCGTGTTCGCCAGCTGGGACGCTGAAGAAGTAATTGACATCATTAATCCCATGTTTCATAGCATTGATCTAGGCTTTCATTCAGTATGGATTGATTGGAAGCACTGAATGGGGTGAAGATTTCACTGAATGGGTCTCCAAGCATGCAGTGGCATACCTAAATACTGACACTTCTACGTCTGGTTCGCGTTGGGGAGCCGATGCTTCACCATCCCTTGCAAATGTCATTAAGGAAACTGCTCTCAAGATTTCTCATCCTACAATTCAAGACAAAAACCTCTGGGATGCAAAGGACGATGAGGGCCCATTCCAACCCGCCTCCTACTTTACTATTGATACGGATTTCCTCGGGTCATACACCGCCACACAGCAAAAACTGCGTGCTTCTAAGACCGGTATTAGTCCCTTGGGAAGTGGAAGCGATTTTACTGTATTTCTGCAACGCATCGGTGTACGTGAAACAATGCCTTCTACTGAGGAAATTTTAACCAATGTAATTCTGCTCTTTAGGTGGCGAGTTCTAGTGAAGGATTCGGAAGTACACTCACTGATGCTGTATACCACTATCATTCCATCTATGACACTCAGAGGTTCCAGGAGGTCTATGCTGATCCTGGTTTTCATCGCCATGTGTGTGTGTTTCGCGGGAATGATTCAGAATTCATTGAATAATCTCTTCGTGGCAGGTAGCAGTTGCGAGGCATCTAGGTCTTCTGGCCCTCCATCTGATCGATTCGTTCGTTATTCCTTTGAACACCACACAATATGCGCTCGAACTAGATGATTACCTTGATAAGTAGGTTTACACTGTTAGAACTGTTTGGATTTCTGGATCTCACATTTTGTTTGCAGGGTTTCCGCCATTCGATCCGAATCGCCATCAAGCTTTGATACTCTTGATCTCTCTAAACTGTCGAAAGCAATCAAGGAAGTCCAAGCTGCCAGTCGCGCATTGGACAAGGAGAAATTCAAGGCTGAGAAGCATTTCAAGCGCATCTTGCGCAAGCTTCACCGTCACCATGCGCCCCACCACCACCAATGTCGTAAACCTTCACGCTTCGTGAGATGTGTCAAAGACTGGATCAAAGGTATCTTTGGTGTCGAGCCTCATAACCAGAAGATCTCGAGGCATGACGCACATGAAATTGATATAAATGCTTGGACTAGGTTCTTGGAGATCGACGGAGATGACGTACGTGCCGTTTCACCTTTCTCCCGTCATAGGGATGGTGGTATTCCATCTGAGCGCTACATGCACATCGGTCAACGAGGACCTGACCACCGCAGGCCTTCTCACCGGAAACCTGAATATCCTATACCCAACCACCCCAGAGATGAGCTCGACCACTCTGAATATCCTGACCTTCCTGAGCCTGATCAACCCCGGGATGGTCATTACCACCCCGATCATCTATGGTTCGGCCATTCCAAATCTTTCAAGCATCGGCCGCGCCTGCCAAAGGAGATCAAGAAGCTTATCAAGGCTGCGAAACGTATTATGAAAGCAAACAAGAAGATTATCGCGTTTGAGCGTGGCTTCATTTCAGAGGATGGCATTAGAGACAGAGAATGGTATAAACATCTTGGCGTTGCTCCCGGAAAGTGGCTTGGTAAGTCACAAGTTTGTACCGCACTGAATTTAGTCACTAACATCGTAACAGGGTATGGAGCAACTACTTTCCCTGCTCTGACAGAGGCTCTAGCGATTGACCGGAATGTTACGCTGGCGGCTTATGAAGCCGACCGTCTCACCGTTCTTTTGAAGAAACTTGCTGACACTATCAAGCCCTGATCGATTCGGATTTGGAGAAAGCCTGTATAACAATTACTTTCGCGACGGTGTATAACAATTACTTTCAAGACGTATATTACATTTGTCAAGTGCTACTTGGAACCTCTCCACGAAGATATCAACCGGCCAAGAACGTCATAAGTCCAGGCCTACTTCTAAGGTCCAAAACATGACGTGCAAATTCCCCGGTAGAATGTGATCGTGGATGGTTGCGAAGTTGTTCATGTCTAGACCTGGGTCGACTGATCTTCAGCACTATCTACGTGGCAGCTACGCCATTGAACCGAACTTGCGTAAATTGTAAAGTTGTGACTGATCATGCATGCGCAAATGGTCAAAAAGCCCTTAGAGAAATGGGCTACCGTCTGCGACCATTAGAGAATGACAATATAAGATCTTATGTGCAATACGAATACGATATTGAATAGCGGCTACAATAAGGTACTAGTACGTTGGGTATAGTTAGACTGTGTTGCGTAAGCGTTCCCATGCACTCTGGTGCTCGGAGATACAATGTTGGACTAGTTCTTCAGTTGTTACATTGATGAAGGGCTTTGGCTCAGCTGCATAGCCAAGCTTGAAACGAGCACTAGAACCACAACTAAACAACAATACAGAGTTTTGACAAATCTACTTACGTGCAGAGCTTGCAAGTCTTCATTTCCACATTTTCTTCGTCATCTTCAATGAGGGCTGGTAAACAATCCTCCACCAGTCGAAGACCATCGGGTCCAACCTGAATCTCCTCATCTTCGCTGTTCTCAGAGTCTTCCTCTCTCGCCGAAGTCACAGCAGATTCCACTGTATCTACAGGTTCCACAGAGCGGTCAACGTTATTTTGTTCCTCGAGCCGTAGCTTTTTGGAAGTCGGCAGTTCCACGCTCGGTGTAAGGCTGGGACGCTTCAGGGTCTCTATGGGCGGGCTCGAAACAATAGTGACAGGGGAAGGGTTGTCGACAGTGGCATTCATCGGTGTCACAGCTTCGGAAGGTGTTGCAGGGCTGACCAGTTCATGAGCATTATTCGCAAGAGCATTTATACGTTCATATAAAGGCTTCTGCTCTTCATGGCTGTTGGCGTCAGCACTCAAGGGCAAATCGGTCATGATATCCTTCGGTGTGACAGTACCGTCGATGGTCTGTGTCGCGGGAGGATTATAATGTGATGTTTGAAGAAGAGCCGAAGGCGTCGGAAGGAAAACAGGAGATTCCGTGGGGCGTGAGAGTGTAGAAGGTAGAGAGTATTTACGCAAAGGAATTGCGGAATTTGATACGGGAGGACAGGTCTGCTGGGAGTTGGGAGCTTCGACTACAGGTGAATGGAATGGATGTCGTTGAGATGTCGGCGGGGCGCTCATTGGACCAGTTGGGTAGGTTGTCATGATGTTCTCCGTCTTCATAAGAGCAGCTGATATTGCGATTACAGGCAGGGGTAGTGGTGAAGGCCGTGACAAGCTCATTGACGAAGCAGGCCGAGAAGATGGTCGCGACCTTGATGCTCTTGAAATAGAGCTTGGGATATTGATGTCTTTCTCAGGATCAAGATGATGCAGAATGACCTGCGAAGCCGGAGGATAGATTTGTTGCGTGTGCTGCAAAGTAGGAGCCTGTTTATTTGCTGAGTTATAATAAATTTGACAAAGTTGCAAAATCAAGGGTTTCTACCGGTTTACGAGCATGATCCTGGTCTCCTACGATGATGTGCTTGGACTGATAAGGAAATTCTCTCAGAAGAATGTCTCCACATTGGACAGACCACGACATACTTGTTGACTGGAGACTAGCGGAAACATCTCATATCTAGCGGGAATGACCTTGAGGGTAGGAGATCACTCACCAGAAATTGCTGGTTGTTTTGAGTTAGTAGGTGGGTTCTGTGGAACAGCAAAAGGCGTAGCAGATGAAGGCGACTTTTGTACTTGAAGTGGTGTGCCATGTGTGCCGAATATCGGTGGGTTTAAAACGACTGGTGCTGGTGTAACAGGCGATTGAATTGGTGTCCTACCACTGAGTACCGCATTATTATGGCGAAGTGTCCTGATTTCTTGCAGCGCACGGTGATAGTATTCTTGAAATTGCGTGTACTCCATCAGAAGGTTACGATATGCGACAGGTTGACCAGCTAAAAGAGAATGATTCTGTTTCATTAAGATCGATTTTTCCTGTATGAGTACTTGAATCTGAGCCTGTAGTGCACTAATAGTCTTGTCCTGTTGTGAACCTTTGCGTTCCTGTAGTGCGCGATTGAGGGCTTGATTGTCTTGAAAGAGTTTGACGTTTTCCGACTGCCATTGCGCATTCTGCCGCTCCAACTCCTGCAACCTCTGAGACATTCCAGGATAATAACCAAGTTCTGTGAGGCAGCCATTTGCTGTGCCCGCCAAGATCTCTATTACTTTACTCCGCAAACTCGAAGTCTCATCAGCAGGTGGTGCACTATTTCTACGAGCAAAAAGCATGAGTAAATAGGGTAGTAGGGAGTAGAGTAATAGCTACCCCTGCACTATAGCACTAGTGCTTGCGGTACTCATGAATAGGCGCTTGAGTGCTTCAGATGAAGCTTTGAAAGGGCAAATATTTGCGGTGTTTGGGTATCAGGCTTCTCCCAAACATGATCTCGTTCGAATACCTAGCTCAGGCTTGCCCATTAAATGCTTGGGTACGACTGTGTCTCACATGAAGGGTCATGAATCTACCTGTGTACGTTCTTTTCCAGATTTTACATAATAGCCCAGAGTGTTGTAATTTTGGAAGAGGCCGATTGGCAAGTTTGAAGACCCATTCATAGCGGGTTTTCCTCGCCCTTGCCCCCATTCGGAGGAATTTCGGCATTTACTTTGTTGGATGCCCGGCGCCTATCGCTCACCCCTAAACCTTTTCTTCTATCCATTTGCTTCCTCCAAGTTCCACCAATCATCACTTATCCGTTATGGAGGCTAATAGCCTTTTACCTGATAACGCTAAAATTCTAGCTGATACTGGAAGGAACGCATAAAATCGATCTTCTTGACTTGCTCTGCCTCTGTGTGATTTGATTTTATCTTAGACGTTTTGGATATCATCCAATCGTTGTACTTGTACCATGGTTCGGCCGAAGTGCTTAAGCGAGCTCCAAACAGAGTTGTGGCCACATAGTAAGTTGAGCTGCTTGAGGTAGAATTGGCTGAATCTCGGGGCGATGTCGTCGTCTCTGTGTCTGTGTGGGTGTCAACCTGGCAAATAATTGTTCCAGAAGGTAGCTGAGCTGGAGAGTGGTCATATGAGTACATGGATAAGAAAAGGGGAGATGGATCAGATTGATCAAACCGTGATTTTAAGCGGAAGAGTCGGGTTGTTCCAAACGTATGATGCCAGTTTCACCTGATCTATTTTCGAGGCGATAACATCGTGATGTTACCTACATCGCCGTTTTCCATCGAGCAATAACGGGGCTATAAGTAATGAGAATAGAAAGCGACCCGATTAAGTTGTGACAATTAGTCACACCGTGATCCGTCACAGCCAACGGGTTCATGATCACCTACATCCTACTTGTATCTCGGCAGGGCGAGTTCACACTTATACATGAATGCACTGGATTGGGTATTGAATCGGATCTCCAGGCAAAGTTCGTTTGGCGAAATGGTTTACGACCATGGCACCTAAAGTAAAGGCGAAGATAGTCAAGGATGTAACTCAGCTTGTCCTGGCTCGCCGAACGCGGATGTGTAACTTCTTAGAGTACAAAGGTCTGTGAGACTGTCGGTTTTGGCTGGATGACTCCTGTGCGCCACTCTGTTCCACGGAATATTGAAGCCGCTCTACGAGCTCCGTTCCGCCACATCCTTCGACCCTACTTCTGATCAAAAATGCTAGACACCAAGGTCGTTTATCGCCGTTATGCCTCCCTATTCTTTGTTTGCGGAATTGGTTCCGGAGACAACGAGCTGGTGACACTCGAGATCATCCATCGCTATGTGGAAGTTCTTGATCGGTACTTTGGGAATGTGAGTTTCTATAGCATGTGCACTTTCTGTTCTTTGACCATGCTCCGATTAGGTTTGTGAGCTGGATCTGTGAGTCACGCAACCTTTGACAGTGCTTGGCTTGGCTTTAACTTTGGGCAGGATCTTCAACTTTCAAAAGGCATATGCGGTACGTTTGAAGATCCGAATCCTACTTTGACGTTGACTTGGAAGCAGATTTTAGATGAGCTCATCATATCCGGAGAACTACAGGAATCGTCCAAAAAATCTGTTCTCCGAGTGGTATGAATGCTGGAATGATCCTGCCACGTTTCACTAATGCTAGCCGATTACAGGTCACACAGTCCGATGCAGTCGAAGAGCAAGAAAATGCGGAAGACACGATGGCGCGTCTTGGCTCACGTAGCGGTTAGAGGCGTTTTTTACTTGGCAGCTGAACTTTTTTAGAACTGCAATGTACTAATGCTTCCCGGAAGGTCCGATGATATAATAGCCACTCTGATGCTGGAGAAGAATACTCTCGTACAGCCTAGCACTGCTTCCCTTTTTATCCAGTTACCGGCGACATCGGTTGCATGTGTAAAATAGTACATTGCACAACTGAACACATTTGCGTGTGGCGGGTATCAAAGAGTTCCTTAACTTTTCCGAGCGGGTTTCAAAATGGAAAATGTATCATGTAGAATCGGAGAAAACATTGGAGAATTTTTTGTTGGGGGCGGACAGACTTATGTTGTGCATGTAAATTTCACGGAGATCGGTTTCCGGCGCGTTCCGCCCCAGATTCCCGATTTGGAGGACCGAGGAGAGCCGAGGCCTTATCGTCCAATCAGAGGGAGGGTAAATACGTGACAATACTCGTCAACGCCCCCTTTAGCCTTTTAAAGAGACACTCCAGCTGTAGAATCCGCCAAAGCTTTTTCTATCGACTTCTACTTTTACTTTTCCTGTCATGACGGCCTACACATATCGTAACGACCTTCTTGCTCCCTTCCTCGCTCTTGATCAGGGCGACAAGATCCAAGCTGAATGTATGTAACTATTTCAACTGTCTTTTTTCGTCACTAAAGTTCCAATCAGACGTATGGATCGACGGCGATTCTGGTCTTCGTTCAAAAACCACAGTAAGTCTTTCTGGTGACTGCTCTTCATCCTCTTGACTCACAACTTTCTAGACCGTCAGCAAGAAGGTGACCGATATCGGCCAACTTCGCATCTGGGATTTCGATGGTTCTTCAACGAACCAGGCCCCCGGCAATGACTCTGATGTTTACCTCCGTCCTGCTGCCATCTTCAAAGATCCCTTCCGAGGCGGTGACAATATCCTCGTTCTTGCAGAGACCTACAATAACGATGGCACCCCTAATCGCACCAACTTCCGCCACCACGCCAAGAAGATCATGGATCAAGCAAAGGATGAGGAACCATGGTTCGGTCTCGAACAAGAATATACCCTCTTTGACGCCGACGGCACTCCCTTCGGCTGGCCCAAGGGCGGCTTCCCTGGTCCTCAGGGTCCTTATTACTGTGGTGCTGGTACGTCATTTCATTGGTCTTCTTTTACTATTGATGTCAATTTTCCGTCGGCTAGGCACCGGAAAAGTTTTCGCTCGCGACCTCATTGAGGCTCACTATCGAGCATGTCTCTATGCTGGTGTCAATATCAGTGGTATCAATGCTGAGGTCATGCCATCACAATGGGAGTTCCAGGTTGGTCCTTGTGAGGGTATATCTATGGGCGACCACTTGTGGATGGCACGTTTCCTTCTCGTTCGTATCGCAGAACAGTGGGGTATTAAGGTTTCGTTCCATCCCAAGCCTCTTGCTGGTGACTGGAACGGTGCTGGATGCCATACCAACTATTCTACCAAGGCCATGCGAGAACCCGGAGGAATGAAGCACATTGAGGCCGCGATAGAAAAACTGTCCAAGAGGCACGACGAGCACATTGCCGTCTACGGCGAGGATAACGAGATGCGTTTGACTGGTCGTCACGAGACTGGTCATATTAGTGCCTTCAGCTCTGGTGTTGCCAACCGTGGTGCATCGATTCGTGTGCCGCGACATGTCGCTGCTCAAGGCTATGGATACCTTGAGGATCGTCGACCAGCTTCCAACATTGGTAAGTGTATCATTTTCGTTGATTCCATTTCATGATTGTCTGATCTGCAATCGTAGATCCCTACCGTGTTACTGGAATTATCGTCGAAACTACTGTCGTTGCTCAGTAGATGTTTAGTTAATTAATCCATTGTCATTCTACAGAAAAGTATCAAAGGACATATTATCACATCGGAACAGTATAGAGTATACATATCGCGAAGATGATGAACTTGAGATTAGGAGGAAGGATCCCATACAGTTACGACATGTCGTACCGGAGGATAGATTTCGAGCATTGATATCAATTTATTTTCTCTACATTCAGTACATGCGCGCCGATGGACGCAGAAAAAGACGGGCTCCTTCTCACATATCATGAGGATGGAGTCACTTGGACCTTCGTACCAACGGTCCGCCACGGTCCGTTACCACCCTCCATACGAAGGTCGCATGAATCCCATGTTCTGGGTCCCACATATAAACTTGAAGTCGCGTAAATTCCATGTGCCTTGCCGCCATGGATGCTTTCCTGAACAGGACTTCATTTTCTCCAAACCCCTTGAAGACCAAAGAAGATCTCGCCAAATTCCTCGAGGAGTTACTTGATCCCTTGGCAGCGCACACGAGCCCTGGAGGGGCAAGAGTTCACTTGGGATACACAGGGACTCACTACGACGATGTTGCTGCTCAATTGGAGGGATTTTCGCGACCGATTTGGGGTCTTGCAGCTCTGCTGGGTGGCGGTCGTGACTACGAAGGGAAGCAACGGTGGATCAATGGCTTCACAAGCGGCAGCGATCCAGAGAACGAGGAATACTGGGGAGACATGTGGGATCAGGATCAGCGAATGGTTGAGTGCTCTGCAATCGGTTTTTCCATCGCGATCGCAAAAGAGCAATTATGGGATCCGCTGAGTCCTCAGGCGAAGACTAACCTTGAAAATTGGCTGGGCAGCATGAATGACAAGGAGATGCCTGACACGAATTGGCTTTGGTTCAGAGTAAGTGCCAGCCTTCGCTTTGACACACTATCTAGATCCTGATTCCATATTTGTGTCTAGGTCTTTACCAACCTAGGCCTTTCGAAGGCAGGGTCTTTGCGCTTCGACGCCAAGCGCATGAAAGCTGACCTGGATCACTTGGACACATTCTATATTGGCGGTGGATGGTCCAGAGACGGTCCGGAGGGTGTCCTTCAGCTCGATTACTATTCATCTTCCTTTGCGATCCAGTTTTCTCAGCTTCTTTACTCCAAACTCGCTCAAGAGGAAGATCCAGAACGTTGTGAGGAGTACAGGAATCGCGCACGCATGTTTGCCCTGGACTTTGTCCATTACTTTGACGAAGAAGGTGAGTCCGGGCCGGTAATGGGAGTTCTGTATTTTTGAAGCTCCTCATGACCAGGACGGGCGATTCCTTTCGGGAGGAGTATGATCTACAGATTTGCGATGTCGTCTTTCTGGGGCGCTCTTGCGTTTGCTGACGTGGAGCTTCCTGCACCACTCACATGGGGCGCCATCAAGGGCCTACAGCTCCGCAATATTCGTTACTGGTTCAAGCAGGCAGGCGCATATGATTTTGATGGAACGCTGACACTTGGCTTTTGCTACCCAAACCATAACATGACAGAGAATTATAATTCTCCAGGATCGCCATATTGGTGTTGCGAATCATTCGTGACACTTGCACTGCCGGAAACACATCCCTTCTGGACGTCTGAGGAGGAAGTATATCCCAATGAGCTCCGCGAGACAGTCAAAGCATTGCAATATCCCCTTCACATCATGTCAAATTTGAGTGGACATACGTTCCTGCTGTCGTCTGGACAGCAATGCTCGTATGCCGTCAAGCAGAGTGCAGCCAAATACGGTAAGCTTGCATATTCTTCTGCTTTTGGGTACAGTGTTCCTGTCGGCAGCCTCACGCTGGAGGAACTTGGCGGAGACAACACCCTCGCGCTTAGCGCTGACAACGGAGAGACCTGGAAGTGCAGAAGAGAGACCAAGGAGGCGCGCATCGAGGATGGGAAGTGGTTGCGTTCAATGTGGTATCCATGGGATGACGTAGAGGTGGAGACATGGCTCGTGCCGCCGCAGGAGGAGACGTCACTGTGGCACCTTCGGGTCCATAGGATCCGAAGTGGACGAGCCTTGTTGTCTGTGGAAGGAGGCTTCGCTATTTATGGGCAACGCGAAGATGGCCGTGCCTTACAGCCGACGCCTGGGGAAGCATTTGGCACCTATGAGAACGGCCCGGAGGGGCGAGCGGCATCGAAAGCGGGAGTCTCTGGTATTGTTGATATCGGGTCAGGCGAACGACAGGGCAAGGCGTTTCGTACAGATGCGAACACGAATTTAATTGTTCCCCGTGCGGTGTTACCGACCCTCTCGGGCGAGTACAGCGCAAGTGTTCTAGACTTTTGGTTGGCGACTGCTGTCTTCGCGCAACCGAACTCAGATGGCGAGGAGGGAGCGAAACCAGGTTGGACGGCTCAATGGGACATGCGCCCCACAATCCCGCCGGAGATAGCAGCGCTCATGCCGAACAACTATAAGATGAAGGTGAGCAGAGAATCTTTAGTGAATGGACCTATGTGTTCAATAAGTGTTATTGCCAGTAAGCACGATTAATCTTTGAATGATGTAAAACATCAAATGAAATTGTGTGATCCTTGAACTTGAACTTGACACCAGAAGGTGATTGAAATACAGACGCTCTATAGGTCGAAATGTAGAACATACAAACTCTACATGGCTAGCGGTGTCACCGCTTCTTTGCCCCACCTTTTCTTCTCTTCCCGCCAGCCATAGTAGTCGGAAGTCTGGCAACCTTGATCCCATTCTCTCGGCCTTGAGTCGATGATTTACCACTCTCAGATCCTGTAGTTGAAGATGTGTCATCTTCCTCCAGGTTAATGTTTTCCTCGGATGCAGGGATCTTGGCAGGGACGACCTTGCGCACAAGGGACAGAATGAACGCAATGAACCAAGTGCTAGACACACTAGGAGGTGTTGCCACGCTCCTATCCAGGGGATACATGTGACCCGAAGGATCCAGCTGAAGGCCATTTGGATTGTAGCTCCCGAAAAAAGACAGGTCAGTACGCACAATATAGACATCTTGGCCTTCAACCACCATCTCAATCCATCGGTTGTTCGTGCTGTCTTCTCCACCAAGATTCACCTTAACCTTGACGCGTTTGGGTATTGAGTATTAAGATTTAATGTAGGGCAGGAACAAGATAGATATACCTTGCGTTGTCCTTCGAGTGGGATAGCCTTCGGTCCCCATGCGGCACTTTTAGCCTGTTGTCGTATCGTGTCAATACGTGCTAGATCTCTCTTGTGATTTATCTTCTGTACGAGAAGGTGGAGGCCAGATGTCAAAATGATTAGAAAAACAAGGACAGTCTAAGAAATAACAAGAGGGGCGTCAAAAGTGCGATTTTTCACGATAGATATGGGAAACGTACCCCAAGTCCTGGTCTGAAACGCGAGTAATAGTAGCCCGTCCCTCGCCATTTTGGCACACCGTTCTTGTAGAAAAAATCGTAGCGTTTTCTACCCCCTGGGTTCCGCAATATGGTAGCTACAACACCGAGTCGCGCGAATCGCTTGTGAATGTCTTTTACGTCGGGGTTTTTGTCAGGGCTACATGGATTAACGTGACTAGGCTCAAGTAATTTCAGAATAGACGCACTGGAGCTGCATACTCATCTTGCGGTAAGCCTTGGAGATCTCAGACGTAGAAGCAGTGGATGGCACGTTGAGCCAACTGTAGAACGTCGTTCCTTTGCCTTCGGCCGCCTCGAGCTCACTAACGAGATCAAAAATCTCATGATCTTCCTGCGATTGTACATTCAGTGATATGGATTCAAAGTCTGGCTATGGTATACCTTTTCCCACCTGCGAATAATTCGTCAAATTAAATTCAGCACAGCAGAGGAAGGATTCAGAAAGTAGACGTACGCAAGGATTGTCGTTGCCAGAACGGCCAGAAATGCAAAGAAGATAAAAAGCCTCATGGTGAAGCCTCAGGAGCAGTACTGGGACACGATTTTTTCGGCGCAAGGCGTCAAAGTTGACATCATCAAGTAAGGTTAACGTTTGCCAGCAAATGCGTCACATGATTAGACGCGCTCCGAATCCGATCATAAGGTTTCTCATCCGAGGGTCGGACAACTTCCCTCTCATCCCATAATTGACTTCACTTTGTAGCCATCATGGCTCGTCGTCGTCGTTGCCCGACCTGTGGATCACGTCAATGGCACAAAGAGCCTTCTAGCGGGCTCATCGCATGCAGCGAGGGCCATGTCCTCCAAGTCTGTTCTGCTGTTCTCATCCCCCACACTTTTTTAGTGATAATGCTGGGATGCTCTGATAGAATTATCGTAATGAGGTGAATGAAGCGGACGACTTAGGACACCAAGCGTTATGGAGACGTAAAATCAAGAGTGGGCGCAAGAAAGCAGAGGCTAGAAGCAAGGCCAATCCCTTATGTGTGTGATATGACATCTCTATTTTCTCGACAGTCAATGACCTATGTAGTGTACCACGGCGCACGGGGCAGATACCTGTATTTTCAGTGTTTGCAGCTCATGCTGCGAAAGCAGGTAGCAGTTCTTATGGAAGTATGGGCGCTGCCCAAAGAATTTGAGGTTCGTAAGATCATCATGTCATAAGATTGACCGATAAATTTATTCTAGATTGTCTGTCGCGACATCTGGGCACTTCATCTCGAAATGCTGCCCGATCCGCCAACTGCAGAACCATACCGCTTTGCGCAGGAAACTCGAGATGATGAAGATGATAATGAAGGCGGTAGCGAGAATGCAAATGCAGGGATGGAGGATGAGAAGAGTGGGGAAGAGATAGAAAGCGAGGAAGATGAAAGTCACCCAGATGAGGAAGGAGGACAGGAGGAGAAGAGTCGTGAAGAAGAACTGGAGGCACTGCTTCGTGCCAACTCGGACTTGGAAGATTCTTCCGATGATGAGGACGGGGAGAAGCCACCGAAGCCTGCTACAAAGATGCCAGGCCGGAGACGAGGACGCCAGGTCTATGAAAGCCCAGAAAGTACTATTGCCGTGCTCATCGTAGGGTGTTGGACATTGCGAATACCGGTGCTATGTCGGGACTTTACAAGGCAGGTCAACTCAGAGTTTGACGGTGGATCATTTGTATTGATAGGTTGTTGGCAGGATGATAGAATCGTACAAACTGCCATACCTCGATCCTATTCAACGGCAACTCCTGCCGAAAAGCATGGTCGTGCACCTGACGCAGCATAATGTGCAAGCATTGTCACCTTACGTTAGTTTCTTTTGAAGCAAAGTTGACCGTGACTTGACCTACAGCTTGCAGCATGCGCCAAGCACCCAAGTGTTGCATAGATTGTCGTCCAGGTTGTCAAAGATGATGTACACATCATTTGGAAGCTTTACACCGGAAGCCAACGCCGCACCAATCTTGTGGCGAGTCGTGTCACGAGGGTTGGGAGGCACGCGTGAGTGCCTGCTTCTGCTGAGATCAGAATGCTAGTTGACATCTTAATGAAAGCGATGCTGTACAGATTAACGAAGCGTCTCGGGCAGATCCTGTCGCTTCCCCTAACGCTGCACCACACGTTGGCTCCGGTACTTGGAAAACGTCGGACGTATGACCCCGAGCGACATGTGTACGACAATGTGGCTCCTGAAGTGAGCTTGATGGGAGCGGCGATAGTAGTTCTGAAGATGATGTACGGCTTGGATGGACGGCCGAGGTTTGTGGGAAAAGTTAATTCTGAATGATGATGGATTGTCAACGAGACATTAGGACACCAAGAGATGGATCTGATGTGGCATGTGGGCTAATGCGCGCTGATGAGTTTCTGACAGGACTAGAAAACTTGGAGAAAGAAGAGGAAGGACAAGAACTGAATTCGCGGATTGACGTGTGAGTGAGAGTTATTATTGTGTCAAGTTGTGTGCTAATGGAAGACAGAGGGATGATGGACGCGTACTTTGACTTTAGTGAACATGTACTGATCGGCAACGGGGACGGCGGCCGAGAGACAAACGTGGTGCTAGAGCGGTTTTTCCCCGTTGCACCAAGGACGACTGCACAAAGAACAGGCGGTGAGATGGATTTGGGACCGCGGGAGGCTGTCGTTGCAGATGCTGAGGCAGCAATGGGGCCTGGGGAGGGCTACCGGATGTACCGGGGGCACGATGTGGGGGGGACGATGGGGAGAGAGTGGGCGGCGGTGGTCGGGCGAGGCGCGCGGTGGACGGGCGTCAGCGTCGAGGCCATGTCGGCCGTCGTCGAATCCTACGAACGCCGCCTCGCGCGGTGGCGGCCACGCGCTGCCGACGTCATAGCTAGCTAATAATAGGGTGTGACGGGCTGTGACAATGTTTCGCCCCCTTTCGAATCCGTTGTTTTAGTCTTTGCCGCTGAGCTCGCTGTCGACCACGACGTCCATCGTTCGTCCTCGCTGCCATGCGTCGCTTCGTCGCCGTCTTCAAGCGCGACAAGCACTCCCCCCCACCCCTTGTCACTGACCACGCTCATTCATCTGCCTCGTCTTCCAGTGGCTCTGCTTCTCTGTGCCTCCAGACTCCCGACGACGACCAGCATCTGCCTGCTGCCGTCGACCGCCATGCATCGCGCAAGTCCTGGCGCTTGTGGCTTAAAGGATCCATGAAAAAGACGCAGCATGCTTCTCTACCTGACTGGATTCCTTCCTCCCACGACGTCGAGGACGTCCCGTCTGAGCCCTCTTTTAACGATGAGCCTCCGGGTGATCCCCTTCAGTCCTTGACTGTTCTTGTCCAAAACAGCCTTCAGCCTCGCCCACTTTCTCCATCTCCCTTTTCTCATTGCTCTGATGACCCCTACGTATTCCCCAAATCTGTCAACCGACCGACTCTTCTCCTGCGGTCCCAATCTCTTGCCACACTCACTCTCAAAAAAAATCTTCTCAAACGTCTCCAGGATGGACGTCACCCTTCATCCGAGTCCGAGTTACATTCAATTGCCTCCTTATCCACTCGCCGTATTACACCACTTGTGCCAGTCAATCAGCTTCCCCACCCCTTTAACGAAAGTGTTCCTTCCAAAACTACTATTGTCTCCTCCTCTTGTCCCGGACTCGGTACTTGGATCTCACGGCCCTGTTTTGAAGATCGGTATGAACTATACATCACCGAACAAGACGGCACCATCTCTCGCCAACTCATCGTTGGCTCGGATCTGGCTGTCGCAGCTCTCGAGTTCTCTGAGGGTATCGAGGCCATGGCCGATTCCGACCTCTTGCCTCAATTCACCGTGGATATCTCTTCCGAGACAGTTTCCACATCTCCTTCGTGTAAGCACTTTCGCCGATCGCTGAGCACCAAATTCATTCATGTATCACCTTAGCCTCGGGCCATTCTCGCAGCTCGCCTTACATTCCTGCACCGTCTCCTCTCCGTAACGAGCATAATCCGCCACCCCTGCCATCTGTCTCAGCTACTCAGTCGGCCCCTCCGGTTGTTCCGACATCGACAGAGACCGATCCCTCTGTTAAACGCGGTGTACGTTTTGCTGAAGACGGCAAGGATGATGTAATACCTCTAGGCTACGTCCTGCGAATGAAGAAGAAACGTGAAGAAAAGGCAAAATTTTTGAAAGCTGAGCAGGACAGACGGTTACAGGAGGAAGAGCGAATGTGTTACGAAGAAGAGAGGCGTAAGCGGGATGTTGAGCGTGCTGTATGGGAAAAAGAGCGTCAATCATGGGAGAAGGAAAAGCGGGCGATGGAGGAGGAGCGGCGACAGCGCAAATATGCCGAGGAGGTCGCTGCAGCTCGTCTTAGACGAGAGTCTCAGCGAGTTGGGGGTGTTCCTGCTTTGAAGGCCTCAGAGAGCAACGCCTTTTTAGGTCCCAGTACAAATGCAGGTCATTTCCCAGCATCCGCGTCTTCTTCAACTTCTGAACGTAATAATCCATCCACCGCGCGCACTCACTCCAGGCCCGCTTACGACGACGGTGGCGCCCCTTACCTTCCGCGGAGGGAGGCATCGGAACCCAACTTACCTACAAGGTTCAAAACGAACCTCGCCGCTTCTTTGCCCATCACACCGTCTCCTCGTGGGTCTTTCATGTCTCATTCTCCAAGCAGCTCACCACCAAGCGTCAACATTGAGAGACCTCCTTCTCCCGAAAGTTCATCTCCTCTGCCTGGCACTCGTCCGCCCTCAAACCACTCATCACAGGAGCTTCCGTCGTCTTCGGAAGATGTCAAAGCAGCAGTGGCCGCAGCAGCGAGCCGAGCCAAGCGTCATTCGTCTGCCGTATCCATCTCTACATCACGTAACAACTCCAATACCAGCCTCTTGAGCGATCGCGCGTCATATCCCGTGTGGACTGGCAGTAATCATAGTCTCAGCAATATGGTCTCGCCTGTGCCAATGGTACCTGCTATGCAGATGCAAATGATGCCTATGCCTGCTTTTGCCGTGATGGATATGCCGCTACTTCCACCGACACCACCATTTATGATGCAGCAGTACCCGCGTCACTCTGGATCGCCCGGATCGCCGGGGTCCGGCAGCGGATCCCCGAAGGGCCGATTTGGAGGATCACCGGATTCTAGCAGGGAGAGACTGGGTTCTCAGAATTCGAGCAGGGAGAGAGTCAATGTCATCGGTGGAGCGGGTAGAAGTGGGAGTGTCGAAAGGGGACACATGAGCGAGGGCGGACATCATCCATCGAGGAGTGCCTCGTCTCCCAGGCCGGAGGCACATCGACACTCGTCGTCACCACAAGGGTTGAACTCTGGTTCTTCTCACAGAAAACGTCCAATTGGACCGACTTCTCGCCGTACAAGTATGCATGTGCCGCGCCCGCAATCCCATCAACGCCCACGACAGACGTCCCACGATTTACGACCCCTACCACCAAATCACGCACAATCGCAGCCTGTGCTTGTGTCACGTCAACCGTCCGCACAGAACCTTCAGCTACCTAGTCCGTGGACGGGGCTGCCCACACAGAGCGGTAAGCTGCCGAATGGCAACTCGAATGGAAGTGGGAATGGGTCTCGCGGAAACAAGGCTGTACCCCCACGGCATATGTCTTACTCTGGTGTGCGGTCAGAGGGAGTGAGGCAGTCGAACATGCGGACAGACCCACCGAGGCAGGCAAAGCGGCAGACGGTAAACTCATGACAATATTAATCCTTCGCCGTCAGTTGCCCATCAGATGCTATGCTCTTGGTTATATATGACTGGCTTCTCCCTTCTTTGCCTCGCGCCTCCCTTCTGCAAAATTTTAATGGACTTATCATAAATTATCCCACACACAAAGTTAATGTCGTCTGAAGGATTCATCTCCCCATGTCCAGTCCTACCACCTACCCAATCATCTGCTTCTGCGTTTAACTCATGCATCTGCCCATCTGTGTAGTCCCTGATCTCTGATCTCTCCTCATTCCGCCTTTTATAACTTTTGGTTGTGTGGATCCATTCTTTTCATTATCTAGCTTCACAATGTTTGAGTACCCATGTTGTATCCCTGCGTTCGTTCCACTTATATTCTTTCGTCTTCTCGTGGCCTGTCACTCCTTTTAGTATCGATGTACACTTTTCTCTTTTCGTGATAGTCCACTTCCATACCCATTCCTATATGCTCCTTAGACGTCTCTCTCCTCGGTCTGCCTGCACATATTTCGGACGCCTATGTATCAGCAGGCTGGAGATAACCCATGCACCGCACATCGTTTTTGGGCTTTGTATATTTGACTTTGGACCCAGTCCTTCGGAATTGCAATCTTTCAAACGGTACTCTTCACGTTTTCTTCATTCCTGCACGTCACATATTCGTATTCGTATTGATATATCACGATTTTCGTTTGATTGCTGTTTTCTGAATGGGAATAAGGGATCATTTTATACATCAATTGGGCATTCAAATTGATATGAAGAGTACGCCCTCTGCGCGAGATAGGTAAACAGGTTAGACAGGGATACAGTGGTGATCTTGGCACATCAAGGTAGGATAATAGATACCACCGAAAAACACGAGAAAGCGGATATACAAAGATTCACGAAAAAGACAGGTGTGGCCATATCGGCCTAGCAAAGGGGACGGCATGTCTTGCATGAGCTGTGACACTACCAAGTTCCAAGCAGGCGGGACAGTCTAGATCGAGAACTCTGCCACCCGAACCAATGAGAGCCTAAGAAAGGGGACACAATATGCTCTCACCTCCTCTGTGGCTCCACTGCATCTACAAGTGTAAGTGTAGGTTGAATCTGCTTCCAGATGTCTTCCGCGAGGCTTCCCTTCAAATTGTCAATTTCGAGCTGTGCAAAAGCATCGGTGACATTGACGCAATCCTTTACTTTTTCTGCGACTATATCTGTCATCTTGTCGGATATTAGGACTGAGGCGAAGTTCCGGGAGAAAGAGACAGAAACTGCAGGGTTTTCATCGTTCTGGATGACGCGAAGCCTTTCCTTAGTCCGTCGAACCAAGTTAGCGGACTCAGTGTCGAGCTTTTCCATTCTCAGAGCATCCTCGGCATGAGACTTTTCATATTCATCCATTTGTCGAAATGTCTGGAGTATGGATGTAAACAAGGATGAAGGCTGAAAATCCTTTAGAAATACCTCTCGATATTTCTCTTCGAGGCCATTGAGAAACTCCATTGTGCCATTTCTGGTGGCTGTGGGGTGTTACGATGGATTTAACATGACGAGGAAGGACTTACCCGCTGTGAAAGCACTGGACTCTGCACCATCACTTACAGAGGAGCTGCTAGACAATCGCGCTTGAGCCACCGAGTGAACATCAATACCTTTCTCCTCAAAACGCCTCTTGAGATCAAATACTTTGAAAGCAATGGCTTCTACCGTATTGCTGTGTGCAGCAAGTTTTGGTTCTACCATAGCTCTTGCTTGGGAAAACCACTTTTCGATGGATTCAACGTATTTCAGGCGGGCTTGAATACAACTGTCGAGCCACTTGCAGTCGACGTAAGTGATCTCTTGACTCCCAGATAATTCTTTGCATAGCTTGTCAAAATCCTCCTAGATTTTAATCTCTATTCAGTTAATGCTGACTCTGAAAACAGATGTATACTCACAGCCATAGATTGGATCCGATGCGAGTCTTCTATTCTTCCTTGGGTATTCAGCTCGTGTAACTGTTTTGCTAAATGGATGCCTTCGCACAAGCGGCTGTCGGATACGGTACATTAAGACCACTTCAAGCCTGCCTCTGTCTCCTGAATGGCCCTCAATCACTTACCTGACAAGCAAATCGCTGCCAGACAGAGAAGTCTCCATTTGAAGATGAATCTGACTGTGGATAAAGGAAGCAGGATAATAGTCCCAACTTACGTCTTAGTACGGATCAAATTCAGCATTTTTTCCGAGGTATCAAGGTGGCTAGATTTAAGAGATCAAACGATGGAAATATTGACTGACATATGCAAATGGACAATGAGCTAGAATAGTTCAGGTCAAATGTGTGAAGCGACGGCCTAAATGATCGTCCACGAGCCAAAGACAGTCAGAATCAGTTTGGAACAGGGCTTGTAAATATGTATGTTGTAGTATTCGGGGTCGTTCGTACGATCTTCAGGCCGAAGTCGGAAAAGTGACTCAAAGCAAGCATGATTCGACCACTACCTATCATACAAGTGAAAACAGGTAGTCAGGATTACAGATGGATTCCGTCGACATCGTCTTCTGGTGATGTTGTCGCCGTTGAGGCTGGCAGGGTTGTTGACGGGTACGAGGATGGCTGTGATGTTTTTGCAGTTGGAGCCCCAAAGTTCACATCGTAATGACTGTCATAATGCACTCCTTTATCACTCAGA
>JABFYK010000014.1:47129-75730 GCA_018849495.1 Termitomyces sp. T123_Mx157
TTTGAACCTTCAGTGATGACTGCTACATCGAGTTTGATTGCCTCTGCCAAGGTGAACGGCTGAGCATAGCGAGGAATGAAATCCATGCTTGGAAGTGATAATAGTTTGATTTGAATGCTTGGTAATGTGGTGGTAGCCAACTAGAAGTGCATATAAATATAACCAGAAACAGATTGAAACTGTGTGTCCTTAAGCTTTTTCTATGTACAAATTTATAGTTACTACGTATACAAAAGCTCAATCTATACACGGTATAATTACTCTGGTATCATTATGGATGGAATTATTGCTTGAAGATCTCCCGCCAAACATCGCGTAACTCGTCGAGGTTGGTGATGACATCGACACCATCTGTCCCTTCTATTCCAGCGGCCTTTTCATGATTGATCTGCTTTGTGCGGCCACCTTCCATGGCCTCTAATCCCTTCTCACAGAAATGGACGCATTTAGCCCAACCTTGTGCGCGAGCACTATTGATGTTGCTTCTACTATCGTCTACGAAGTAACACTTGGAAGGATCCGAGATATTGGCTTTCTTCATTGCCTGAAACAGAAAAAAGATGAGAGAGAAGGAGATGAAACATATAACGGCACACCATTTGATAGAACTCGGGTTCAGGTTTGCACGAGAAATCCTTAACTTCGTAATCACAATAAACTAGTCCATCTATTAAGTCGTCAAGTTTGAGGATACGCAAGACGCGCTCGGCGTGCTAAAATAAATATCAGCTAGTCTTTCAATTTTAAGAGGCAAATGATCAGCATACCGGACGATATGCGTTTGTCAGGCCCCAGACGCGAACTTTGGATCTATCGATATCCTCAAAAAGCTTCCGTGTTTTGGGATTGAAATTGATCATGCTTTCAAGAGGTAGCGATCCATCACATTGACGATCAAAGTCTAGGGGATCTTGGATGGCATGAGCACAACTATGCTCTGAGAGCCAAAGTTATAGTACCGATGTCATGGTGCCGTGTTAAACCACGGAGAGCGAGACCATATTGGGTGTAGTATCTCAGATGGAGCTCTGAAGCCTCTTCGTGACTCAGTCCAAGTCTGACAAAGTAGGCTTTTGAGAGTGAGCGACTGGGACAGTCGATGGTTGTGACGCCACTCACCGTGAATCCTTTCGCCCATCGCATGAGAGATTCTGGAACTTGCCGAATAAAGAGTATTGTCAATGTCGAACCAGACAACGGGACGTTTATCGACTAAAATTAGTGAGCAAACGCATAGAGTAAAGGATGAGATACTACCAGGCTCATTGTTAGATGACATGGATGATTTGGACTCTCAGACTTGTGGGCCGCGGAATCCGAATTCGCGCCGATCCTAATGATATCTAAACCTAATCTAATCTAATCGGCACAAGACGGCAAGGGTGCCAAATACGGCATGTTCGGCACTTGCCGATGGTACTGTGTAGCTGTCAAGCCACCCGGATAGTCTGAAAGTAGAACCCCGTACATTATAGGCATCGGCCTCGACGACCTCAAGACCAAGGTATGACCGTCCGTTATACACTTATAGACGCACTTTGACCTCTGTGCAGATGGCCAGAACCACTTCCAAAAAGCCTGAGGCTCCCGCCGCCGAAACCGTCGAGAAGACGATCGGTGGTGACAAGAACGGTGGCAAGCGCTTAGTCCCCGTCGTCAAGGCATCGCGCTACTACCCCGCAGAAGACGTCCGCCAGCCCAAGAAGTCTCGTAAATCCCCCAAACCCACCTCCCTCCGCTCCACTATCACCCCGGGTACTGTTTTGATTCTTTTGGCTGGTCGTTTCCGTGGGAAGAGGGTTGTCTTCTTGAAGCAGTTGGAGAGTGGACTGCTTTTGGTCACCGGACCCTACAAGATTAACGGTGTTCCTCTGCGCCGCGTCAACCAGGCCTACGTCATTGCAACCTCGACCAAACTCGATCTCGAAGGTTTCACCGTTCGTATAATGTCATCAAGGTTTACTTGATAAAAATACTTAATCTTCTCGTGTTCCAGGTTGACCAAAAGTTCGATGATGCTTATTTCACCAAAGCCGCTGTCAAGGGCTCACGATCAGCAGAGGAGGAGTTCTTTGAGGATGGAAAGCCAAAAGCCAAAGAGCCTCTCCCCGCATCGAGGTCCGCTGACCAGAAGGAGGCCGACAAGGCTGTCCTTGCTGCTGTTAAGAAGACCGAAAACCTTTCCAAGTACCTCAAGTCGAGCTGGGGTCTGTCGAAGGGCCAGTACCCTCATCAGCTGGTCTTCTGAGTGGAGAGTCGTGGAGTCCTCGGGCGGGTTAGTTATGCTTAGGAGTATGCTATGATCATGAAATTTGCCATCTTCTATCCTCTATGACAGCATAATTCAGAACAGTGTACGACTACAGTCATCTGTACCTGGGGAAATTTAAGATATGAAGTCAATTAGAAATTCCAAGTTCAGCAAAAATCTTCCACTGATACCACAAACTTGGAATGTTTGTTCTGTCCACGTGAATCATGTTAGTTTTACGACGTGTACCACTTCGACCTAGTCGGCCACATACACTGCGCAATTTCACCCGCCTTGGGGATACTCCAGCCAATCGACGATTCTTTCTTCAGAATCTATGTAACGAGTTTCTAGATTTGGCTGTCGCTTTGCCAATACCTCCAGAATTACCTGCTTATTCGACCACCATCATCTTAACTACAATAGTTGCTAGATTTGCTTTGCTCCCAGTTTCAATATGGGTATGTGTCTCCCTTGACTTAAATTTCCATGCAATAACTGTCCCACAGGGCAAAAGACGAGCCGTGAGGATGGAAGAGCAAGCTCTTCCAGAGCTGGAAAAGATGAAGCCACTAGTGTCCAGAAATGTTTTCAAAATGATGGAAAGTAAAGGGATGCGTGGTAACAAGGAATATCTCAAAAACTATCACAGGGAACGTTCGATAGAGGCGGTCAGCAATGTGTCCAGCTGAACGTTCACCAAAGCTTACTGTTGCTCAGCTGACGAAAATCCGGAAAGACCTGTTCAAAAGATACAGATGTTCACCTACACCTTCTATCATCGTCCCGATCATTGCACAACTTCCTGTCTTTGTTCTCGGTACAATCATGCTTCAGAGGCTTTCACTGCATCCCACGCCGTTTGATTCTGAAGCGTTTCTTACCCTAACAACATTGACACATCCCGATCCTACGCTGACACTGCCTATTGTCCTTGGTATGCTTACCATGGCAAATGTAGAGTCCCGCAACTGGCTTATGAACACAGCTGAACGGGAGCGGGTGCGGAGGATTGAGGAACAGGATGCGAAGGCGTTAGTAGAAGGCGGCAAGCCGAAAATCAGACCTCAATCAGTCATTAAATCGGGATTGCGAGTTCTATCTGTTGCCCGTATCGCTATTTGTGCTATGATGCCTGGAGTAAGTGACGATTCACTACGTTAGTTGTTGCATTCTTTTTATTTACTGGGTTTCAGAGTGTCGCTATATATTGGGTGACTTCTGCGGCATTTGGTCTACTACAGACATGGTTCTTTGACTGGCAAGATCTTTGCAGAAGACGGCGGAACGCAGTCACTCCCAAGCTACCTCCTCGGCCACTTACCGTGAAGTCAAGTGTTTACAAGAAACAAAAATGACCGTCATGATGTAGAGTAAGTGCTTTCCCGTGTTTGTCATCTTTATCTGCGGAATGACAACAAAAGTGGTGTGAAGGATCCGCCTATGAATGGCTGGAGCCTGTTGAACCTTTCTTGATCTAATATGACCGCTGAATGCATATATTGTAATTTCAAAAGCTGATACTCGACATTTCAGGCTTCTCATTCGTCAAAATACTATTGCAAACAATATCTGTATTATTGGACAGATGTTCGACCTCATACACCTATAAACCTATCGTACCCACATAAATACCGCTTACAGCGAAAAATAATAACTCAAAAAGTTGATCCAAATAATGTCAATAATCGTGATAAGGTTCATGCGAGACCACCCCAGGGCCCTCGTATTCGTCGTGCGAGCTGTATGTCGCGCGTCATGACAGTTACTCTCTTTGCATGAATGGCGCACAGGTTTCTAGCAAGACATATTGTCAATCCGGTGCGTCGAGGGGGAAGACTGAGAAGCAACACACGCGTCTTCAAATAAATGTACAAGGAAAGCCTCCGTTGCCTCTTGCAACGCTAATATTGCGGAACTCTGCCACCGCAGACCCGAAGTGGAGTAGTCATTCTCGTCTGTAATCATGTCCAAAGATATCTCGCGAACCTAGCAAGAAACATTGAACTAATGATTGCCTCTCCACATGACGAACCGTACGCACCAGACGAGAGAACGGCAACCGTCTTATGAGCAGATCGGTGCTCTTCTGGTACTTTCTTATTTCTCGCAAAGCTACTGTCCCCGGCCTGAAACGATGAGGCTTTTTTTGGGCAGGATTAGCCCCTGTATTGTGCTTCAGCCTTCCATGACGCGCCATTCGTAGCGTTCCATACCTTGCCGAGCAGCAGCGGATGCAGGACCACCGGTCGAGGATCTCGGTGGCCGGCCACCGGTACTCTTCCGCGCTGTAGCGGTTTTGGCCTTCTTCGGCGCAGGGGTGGCGGGATCAGAGTCTGTTTGAGGCGCTTTCCGTTTGGATGAGCCAGAGGGGCCGCCTCGTTGGACAGTCTGTGCCATGACAGATGTGAATTGGCGACCAGCAGGCACGAAGAACGAGGGGGTATCAATTCAACTTGTTTGGTTCGAGGGTTCTCGCGATACAGGCGCGACGGTCGGTCCGTGAATTTCGTCCACGGCTCTCTATAAATCAGAAAGAGAAGAAGCGAGGCATGGCGCACCCTTTCAGTCCGCAGCTTTGCCTTAGAGCTCGTTGAAATGGTCAAGGACACTCCCATCATCACTGGATACTATAGGTATACCGATATATGGTTTGAATGGTAATGTCTTTCTGCTACCAAACACAATAGATTCTCAATCTGTGCAGGAGCTCAGCGCTCCCCAATCCAGAAGACGCTCGTTCTCTAAAAGCTATCCTTGGTTGGTTGCTGGTCGATCCGTCTGATCCTCAGGATCTGATAGAATAACTTGGCAGCTCATGATTCCATCACCCATTCTGACCATCCACTCCATGTCGAAGGCGTCAAAGGCGTGCAGATGTACTTGGGTTCGTGTACAATATATTTTTTTCCACTTAGAACACTCTGGACAATGCTTAATAGGAACGCTGAATGCGACCGGAGAGTCGCGTCTCTTGTTCTCGTCTGCACAGGTCGACTACATCAGATATTGGCTTCATGCGATGCAACTCACGAAAGAAGTTATCCCTCTCCCTTATTCTGACTGCCTCTTGACGGAGTCAGATCTCCGCAGCGTGGTCAAGGTGACCTATGCTGACGGGGGCGCCTTGCGTGGCGCTGTAAAGGTCCACCTTTGGCTGTTTACAGTCTACCCTTATTGATTGCTGCTTAGAAAATTGACAAGAACAACAAACGCCTCAAAAGCTCGGTTTTAGGCTCCACGCTGACATCACGCCGGGAGATATTTGAACGTGTGGGGGCATACTGGGCCGAGAAGAAGGGTGTCTGGTGTGCAATCGACTTTGAAGCCTGGGAGTACGACCATAGCGTCATTACCGAGTTTGGATGGCGTCTGGTTGGGTGGAAGGATGGTCAAGAACACCACAGAGCTAACCATGTTATTGTTGATGAACATCAAAAGTACCGAAATACGAAATATGTACCAGAGCATCGTTATGTGAGTATAGTATGGCTAATTGAGCTTGATAATGACTGATGTGGCGTTGACAGGACTACGGGTTCGGGGAGAGCCAGTACGTCAAGAAAGCCGCATTCTCCAAGATGGTCAGCGACTTCTTCGCCGAGTTGAGTGAATATGGGCCGGTGTTTCTCGTCTTTCACGACAACAGCCAGGATATCAAGTAGGTTTGCATAATAATTATTCAAAAACCATTAACCGTTGGTGGCAGATACTTGAAGTCCATAGGTGCACCTTTGGAAGGATTAACATATATCGATTTCACCCTTCCTCTCACCATACCCCACAATGGGCCGTTCGTCGTTGATACATCAGATCTCTTCTCAGCTCTCGAGGGTGTAACAGACCGCAAGTCCCTTGGACGTGTGTGCATTCACCTACAGATACCAACGAAGCACCTGCACAACGCGGGGAATGACGCACATGTGAGTGGCATCAAGCATAATTCCTTCCATGCCAAACTCATGGCACCGTGAGCAGTACACACTCGAAGCGATGATTTCAATGGCCGAGGGAGACCCCGTCGATATTCAAAGAGAAAAGAGATGGCCGGACTGCACGACTGAAGGAGTCAAGGTCAATTTCAAGGAGGAAGAGTTTAGTGATTATTCAGATGAGGGACTCCTTGTGCCTCACACTTCAAACGTCGTGAACTCATGGTGAAGAAGGCGGATGTATCTTTCGTATGACGCCCTGATCTGGCTAGCAATGTATATAAAAAAAAGCGATATTAAAACATTATCCAGGTATTATGGCGGTACTCCAGGCATTATACAGACCGGACATACACTAACGTTCGTAAAAGTCGTCAACTCTTCTCCTTCTTGTCCTTTTTGGGCTCATCTTCGCCGTCATCTTCATCATCGGAGCGAATATCGCTCACATTATCTGCAAAGATAGCTCTAAACATCGAAGTTAGTATATTTCTATCGAAAGAGCTGGGAAATCGACCTATGGAGGATACGCAACATCAGGATGTACCAAAACAAGTTCAAGAATTGCAGAAGTAATATCGGGGTAAAGACTTGATATGTCATCCACCAGACAAAATAGACGCCTCTTGAAGCATCCCACATTTTTGATGACTCACTGTAGAACAGTCAGCATGCTAAAGAAAAGAACTGAAGGTGGGAAATACGTACGGCATCAGGGGAATTTCGTACCACACTGACCATAGAATTCTAAAGTTGAGCCAGTGCCGGAAGTACCTGTACCAAATGAGTATACATTCTTCAATCTGCATTTAATTTCACTTACGACCAAACAACCAAGAAGACCACAAAAGCAAAGACTTTGGCTCTGTTCCATTGGATATAGTTCAATAGTTTCGAGAACTGATCTCTAGTGTCTCAGTAGTGTAATGAAAGAGTCGAAGGAGCATACAGCTAAAAATGCGTCGGGTATATCCATGCTCATGTAAACAGCATTGCCGATGAGTGTCATGTTCATGAAATAGCTCCATCTAGGAAAGATCAATTGAACTGAAACAAGGTTGTGATCCACGTTGTGCATACCCGACCAGCCAAAGTGTCACTATGTGGTGCGCCACGAGTTCTGTATAGTCCTTACGAGGCTTTTCCAAGCCAAGAACGAGAACGATTAACTGCTGGAGCCAGTAACCCATTTGCATGAGATAGTATCTCTTGAGTTCTGGCTTCATGTCCCAGTGGGGGTAATCTGATATCGCGGGATAAACTTTGAAGAAGTCCGTCTAAAATGGAGCGACAGACCTATCCAGAAGTACTCGGTCTGGTACCAGTACGTCGGGAGTTGTGACATTATACGCTAGAAAGTGGTGAGAATGAAAAATGGTAGAGAAAAGGAAGTCGCTCACGTAACCCCAAGCACCAAAGAAGCCGAAATACACTAGGGCGTAACCTTGCTCGCCAAACCTCTCGATTTTCCCACTCTTTCTGAGGCCAAAGTATCTAGCAACGGGGGTGCAGACCTTGATGACAATAAGTTGACGGACTAGGGAAAAGAAGATGACATTGTAGGCGATGAAGAGAAGGTCAAGGTAAGTTTTCTGGTAGCGCGGATCGTCGGGACTGGATGTAGGGACAAGGCCAGAGATCAGGAAGAAGGGACCGAACGGATTCTTCCAGCCAGGAGCAAGGTACGGAGCTGTGAGCTCCCAGTTTACATAAAGGACGATAGGCACAAGTAGAAGCTTTGCAGCGGATGCTAAGAAGAGTCAGAGATAAGTACAATGACGGAGACAAGAGAACAAACAGGGCTGTGTTGCCCAACGAAGCCAGAGAGAGACGGGACGGGCGGCCCAGGCCTTTATTGTTGGAGAGACGGGGGATTGGCTGCGGGGCGTGGCGGAAAGGGGCCTTTGAAGACGACGGTGAGGATAGGCAGAGGGAAAGACGTGAATACATACGTCTGAGGGAGGAACGGGCCGATGAGGTGGTGGTTTGGGTCATCTCTGAAATGAAATTGAGTGTTGTGGCGCGGTAGAGCAAGAAGAACGCACTCGATGGCGTTGCTGAAGGCCAGAGGGGCAGCGCGTGCGCGTTTTCTGGCAGACATGGTCGATGAGAAGAAACTGGGCAACTTGATTGCACCAAATTATTGCCGATCACGTGCACGTTCTTGGCCGAGACGCGTTTCACGTCGCAAAAGAGATGTTGCAAACAAGGCCTACCAAATTGGGACATGCGGACTGAAGAACAAGCGCCGACACCCCGGCAGTCTAGAGTTCCAATAATAGCTAGCTGCATGTTCCATGCTCTAAGTTAATCTTTAGTCGTTACATTTTTGATGTCAGCTACTGGCATGGCTGGGATCACGTGCAGGAAGCTGGCATGTTCTCCTCCCTTGGGCTGTTCCAGTCGCTGCGCTGTCCCGACAGCCCAAAATGCACCCGTCCACGCTGCATTTTTTCCCACAAAAAGGACATTTTACCTCCACCCGCCCTTACAATCCCCATCAAGGCCGCGTCTACTTCGACTGTCCCCACCAAGCGCCCCATCTCCTCCAGCCTTGTCAGACCCGGTGCAGCTCCCTCCAGTGCTAGTGAACCGCCGCGTAAACTACAGAAACTTGCCCCGCCTCAGCGACCTGTACCCGCATCACACACAAATGTGAGACTTGTTGCTTTATGTCCAGCCGTTTCCTCATGACTCCTAGGACGGTGTGCCGATCCTGCGGGTTAACGCTGCACGGTCTCTGGTTCCTGTGCCAGTGCGACAGGTCCGTTCATGCTATTGATCGATCTGTCCTGTGCTCAGCCATGAATGCTTAGACAATGCTCAAGACACTTTACGATCATTTCCTCGTCCTATACCACTCCGTTCTCCCAAAGCACCCCAGTCTCGCGTCTGAACATGCTCTCAAGCAAGAGGAGGAGATCTACAAAAAGTCGAGCAAATTGACCTACCGAAATGTAAGTGGCGTCTCCTTACTGCCATTCATACGTTTCCTACAAACTACAAACACAGGCAGTTATTACATGTGCAGCTGCTCTCAAACGCCGCGCGATACCCGACTCTCTTAATCATGACTCTGTTGGAACCGAAGCAGAACTAGCAGCGCGCATAGAAGCACGTAAATCTCGCCAAGCTCTACGACTTTCGCGGGACAATCTGGAACCGTATATCATGTCCAAGGAAGATCTGGAGAATTGGGGGTACTTTGTTGAGATTCCAGACGCTCCAGGTGGGATAGAACCGAGCCTGGAGGGCAAGCTCGCCAAGTGTGAACGATGCGCACAACCTTTTCTCGTCAAACGGAAAGAAGAAGCCGACAAATGTGTATACCACTGGGGCAAACCTTTTACTACCACAGCCGGCGGTGAGCGCTTACATCAATCGTCCAAAAACTTTGACTCATGTCTTTTAGGCGAGAAAACGCGAATATACAACTGTTGCTCGCGCCCAGTTGCGGATAGTGAAGGATGTA
This sequence comes from Termitomyces sp. T123_Mx157, assembly GCA_018849495.1. Classification (NCBI taxonomy): domain Eukaryota; kingdom Fungi; phylum Basidiomycota; class Agaricomycetes; order Agaricales; family Lyophyllaceae; genus Termitomyces; species Termitomyces sp. T123_Mx157. The sequence continues at coordinate 56,785 of JABFYK010000014.1, forward strand.
CGCACGGTCCACATGTCTTTTACGAGAATAAAGCAGAAGTTCTTCAAACTCGACATCCGTTTTCTTTTTTGGAATCTCCGTCCCCTACGAGAACCGCACTGGATGTGGCCGCGCTGGACTGTGAGATGATCTATACTACTGGTGGTCTGCGCGTGGCTCGCGTTTCGGTTGTTGACGGAGCTGGAAAGGAGGTCATGGACGAGTTTGTTCGTATGGACGATGGTGTTGAGATCATGTAGGCTCTGCGATGTTCCAACAACTTCCTCACAGAACTAACAGCTCTCCAGCGACTATATCACACGATTTTCAGGCATCACACCCGAAAACTATGCAACAGCTGTTTTACCCCTTGCCTCGATTCGTAAATCCCTGGACGCATTCATTGACACAAATACCATTTTGATCGGCCATGCTCTCGATAACGACTTGAAGACTCTCAGGATCATACACCATAGATGCATAGACACTGTTGTGTTGTTCCCTCATCGTATGGGACCGCCTTATCGCAGATCTCTTAAAGACTTGTGGGTGCCGTCTTAGTCTGCTCATACCTGACTTCTGATGAACATTTTAGAGTGCGTGAACATTTGGGATCTACGATTCAGAACGACAGCACCGTTGGTCATTCTTCCCTTGAGGACGCGGCGGCAACGCTTGACCTTGTCAGGCACTTTCTCCTCAACAAACCACCGGCCAAGTCCAACCCGTCCTCGAGTCAACTTTAACAAGACCCGTGTATTTTATCTTGAGCGTCCATTTACTTCTCCCCTCTGAGCCACCCATCAATCAACGTCTGTAGTTTTAGATTCATTTCACAGCATGTTTTCTCTCAATTGCAATACTAGGAGTACATTATCGACAGATTAGATACTTTACAACCACGACACAAGTATATACTCCAGTCCACTCAGAACAACGTAACAGATAGCACATGTGAAGATTCCGATACCTCCAAGACGATGCCATCGTAACCGTATACTGCGCGGACTAAATTGTTAACGGTTTGTCTGAGAGTTGTTGATGGACATGTCTTACATCGAGATGCTGCACTTGGTAACATTATGTCTTCCTCTTCGTCGGTCCGGTCGAGGTGCATGGAGGGCGGAGGTTCTCGAGGGCTTAGGAAGTGACTTATTGTTTCGAACTGCATGTATGCATCAGAAGGACAGCGTCAGTATGAAAGATGACGGTGTTTACCCTGTCGAAAAATCGCTTGCGCGGGGGTGTATCTTCGAACATCAGTTTCAGATTATATGGGAGAATATGAGGGGCTGAGACGATACCATCTTCGTCGTCTTCTGGTTCACCTTCAATTTCCCAGTTACATCGTTTGTAACGTTGGAAAAGAGGGGAACCTGGCTGTTTTGGGAATCAGGCCGAGCGAGTCTTTTTGTGAGAGGAGGAATGAGGACGAACCACGTTTGTGTGAAGGATTATCTTTGTCACGACGTGTTCTGGACCTGTAATGAGAAAGTCTAGTCCGTGTTGAAAGTAGTTGTAAAAGTCTTCTTGTCGTTGCAGGTCAGCAAAAGACGAAGGATGGTGTGTGGCGAAGTCATACATCTAGGTTCGTCATGCGCTTCTGAAGTATTATCTTTGGCGTGTATAGACATCCGTTCATCCTCCTTGTAGTGCACGCGAAGTGGTGGTCCTAGATCGAGGGTAAGATCCTGGGCTGTGGTCTCCCCGAGTTTGACGTGCACAGGCCGCGTTGATGCTGGATAGAAGTACAGTGTGACGCCGTGGTGGACCTAAATGTAATGAGAACCCGTAACTAGTATTGAAAAGAAAACACACTTTCACCACCGCCTGTCTAACGTCTCCTGCCATGACAGGGAGCTCGCGAACCTCCTCGAGAGCATCAAGACTCTTCCCATCGTTCTCTTTCTGAGATATCATGACACGCTTGACCTCCTGCATCCTATCATCCCCATGCCCACTCTTCACAACTTCTCCCATCGCATCTTCCTCAAAGCTAAACCACAGCCCGGGGTAGCGCAGCTCGTCCCCTGGATACGTAGGCCCAAACGTCCGTCGGACAGCAACTCGCGTCAGGAATTCCTCCGTCGAAGAGAGAATAGTGTCTTTGTACCGTAGCAGCACTGGCGGATTGGGGTCCCGGAGCTTGCGCAGGCAGATCGTGTGTAGACGCTGGTGTTTGCCCGAGAAGAGCAGGTCGAGGTGCGGACGGATATGGAGGATCACTGGTGTCGTCGAGGATGCGTCTGGGTCGTACTTGATTTCTACCTGAGGGAAGGAATGTTGAAGGTGGCGCAGCATGTCGAGGATGGTCCATAGGGATACTCCTGTAAGCGGGGCGGCAGGTGTTCGAGCCTGGATCTTTTATCAGACAGAGTGAGGAAATATTTACCAATTTCGAATCTGCCCAGCCCCGAGCCAGGCCGGATGTCAACATCGAGAGTAGAAAACATGGGTATTGGAGATTGAGGATGATCAGTAAGGCCAGGGAGGAGGTGTGGCGAGCATGGACCCCTTGAGTGCAGAGCAGGAACGGTGGCGGATATATTAGGGGCGCAACACGTGCCTCCACACGTCGTTCTCGTGAGACGCGTTTTTTGGTTTGAACCTTCACCGTCGATTACACAGATTGGCAGGACGCGTCGATAAAGTCCAAATTACATGGCAGACGATAGGCAGAGACGGGTCTTGAAAGTTCGTCGTCGGATCTTCTTCTCTGAACTTGAAATAAACGCGCGTGTTGCTAGGTTTTTCGGAAGTTTAGCTACTCTCTGGGGTCCGAGGTGTCCCAAAGGGTCGAGGAAATCCTGGACGAGAATGAGATTGCGGATGACGAGCTCGAAACGACCATAGAGCTGCTAGCTTTGGAGTACAGCAAGCAGGAAGGTGCGACTACCCCTTCTTCCTTGAACCAAGGCCGAGCTCAAAATTCTACAGACGTGAATATGAAGGTTGATCTTGATATATTGGAGCGCGTTTATCAAGGAATGCGAAACCAGACGGAACAAGCGGACGAGGAGAAGGAGTTGCTTGACCCAGAAAGTCATTTATACGTTATCAATGCTTTTGAAATGCCGCTATGGCATTGGTCGTCAGAAGCCGGGACATTTACCAAGTAAGAGTTATTCATGTGCTTTTTTTTTGATTTCTCAAGATGTGATGCTTCAGAGCCCAGGGACCTCTTACAATGTCAGGAACTGCGGAGTCCCGCATCCTCGCGATACGAAATAGATTGAACATAATAAAGCAGTGCGTGTTGCGCAACGAGCACTTTGCGCCTTCAACACTTCCTTCCAAAGACAGGGAAAGACTCGTTACTGTGGGTCCTTATTTTAGAATCGATGCGATGATCAGGATATCTGATGATATCCTCCAGCTAAGGTCCACGAAACAACTTCTTGGACGCGCGGGAGAGCGATTCCTACTTCTTGGAATGCTTACACATAACAAGGAAGGGAAGTTGTGTATCGAGGATTCGGACGGGAGTGTCGAACTCGATTTCTCAAACTTGGTGGGTTTACTCATGTTCAATCATGATTGGTTCTCAGAACGAGTAGGTATAGGACGAGCCTGGAGACGGGTTGTTTACGGAGGGCTCGTTTGCACTTGTTGAAGGCGAATACACGGAAGAAGCGACCTTGGAGATTGTGGCAATTGGCCAACCGCCGTGCGAGTCTCGCGAAACCTCACGGTACGTCGTTGACCCTATTTCTACGGCGCACATTTCAGGCTCAATACTCTTAGGTCGATATACGGGCACATCGACTTTTTGGGCAAGGGATCGACGTCCTTGTTGGAAGACGTAAGCATAATTCTGGTACTTCGTTTTTTTATACTAACGTATAGATACAGTCTCGATTTTCGGTCCGTGTTCGAGAAGAACTGCCAGATCTCCATTTCTTTTTCCTCTCTGATGTATGGCTTGACCATCCTCAAACTCTCATCGGGCTACAGAAGATGTTCGACAATTGCATTGAGAACAGCTTCATACCAAAGCTCATTGTCTTATGTGGCAACTTTACGCGTCAAGCGATCTCTCATGGAAATAGTCGTGATATTCAAAACTATCAAGGTGTGTTGGGAAGAGATTGAAATCCACAAGACCGACTGAACTTTCACGTTAGACAACTTTGAAGTCTTGGCAGATCTCATTACATCGTACCCACCAATCATCCGGGAAACTCACTTTATCTTCGTCCCAGGCCCACTAGATATCACTGTCAATGGAACTCTGCCACGACATCGCCTACTTTCATCTCTTGTGGCACGATTGCAGGCCAAGGTTCCAAAAGTACACTTTGCGACGAATCCGTGTCGAATAAAGTTCTTTGACCAAGAGATCGTCATCTTCAGAAATGACATCATGTCAAGGATGCTAAGACATGTCGTGGGTGTGAAACCAAATGTGGACAGCGAGACCTTGAAGAGATTCGTGAGTGTTTTGTATAAATAACACCTACTCACGCAAGCTAACACCAGATAGCTCGTTCAAACTATATTGGACCAAGGTCATTTGAGCCCATTAACCATCAATATACAGCCGACACTACCTGACTATGACCATTCACTTCGCCTCTATCCCCTTCCTACCGTGGTAAGCTCTATCAGTCTCGTGTCCTCTCAGCAGCTTTATTTAACTTCAATCAACATAGCTTGTCATGGCCGACAAATATGATCGGTACAAGATCACATATACCGGATGTCATGTTTTGAATCCCGGAAGCTTCATTGGGAACTCCTATGTCTTTGCGACATACAAGCCGGCGGAGACAAACTCGGAAGAATGGTATATCTCCACCTTATCGTCTGAACAATCCGCTGATTATCTGATTGCGAATGCAGTATCTTAGATATGGACCCGGATGAGTAGGCAAGAGATGTCTGATTAGAGTATACATATGGGAAATGTGAACGAAATTAAACTTCCGGATTGTCGGGAATGATCGTGGCTGTGTCGTTGCTTGATTACAGCATCTGAGCATAACAGTTGTCATGTCGCTTACGTCAAGTCAGAAACAAGAGATGCACCTACATGGTGGCATGCCAGAACTCAAAGATGTTGATGCGTGGATTCTGGTAACTTAGCTGGCTATTTTTCGCCTAGTCGTTGATTTATACGCTGCTCCTGTCGATAATCTGCTGCACCTAACTTTGGCAACCTCCACTGGCCTGACGGTTAGGACTAAACATTCAAAGGTCCAAGCGACAACAGATTTCATCAATCGTGCGTTATATGACCTGCTGACCTTCTCATCTACGATCCAGTTCCATGTCCTACAACCCAGTCTCGTTTCTTCGTGCATTCTTGCTCGAAAACCCGACAAACCTCTGGTGGATATCCATTCTCCTCTGGATCATCCGAATCTCCACAATCTCCCTTTTCCTCCGTTCATATCTATTCCCTCTGATACTCAATACAATATCCAAGCATGTACACATTCGAAGTGTCAGCTTTTTCTCAATTCGTGGGCTATACATTCGCGCCGGCCCCCGAACCATTCGTGTCGATCGTGTTCGCTACAGCTTCTCTTTCGCGAAGGGCATCAACGTGAGGCTGGACGGGGTAAATGTTGAAGTTGGCAGGAGCAAGGCGAAACCCATTCCTAGACTCACCCGCCATAATCGCCGCCTCACTCTGGCTGACTTTGCGCCCTCCCCAATGGCTCATCGCCTTTGGAATCTCGTGTCGGGTGCTTATGCCGTTATGGAACCACATTTGAGACCATTTATTCGTACCTGTGTTGTAGCAGCTCTTCGGCTCCTGATACGATGGTTGCCGCACATAATTTCTGGTCTCTACTTTGAGGCACACTCGACTACAGCCACATTTCCCGACCTGCCGGGCACCTCGGTCTCAGCGGGAACTCTGACCCTGCATGTGAACCTATCTTTCACTGATCTTGAGAATGTAATTGATAGGACCAACCACTCAAAACCTCGTTCCGCCAGATCAAGGCGTTCTTATGGCATGGCAGCCTGGAGGAAACGCTTCGCGGCTAGTTTTCAGAGAACCCTTGACAGATCCTGGGGAAATACTCAAGGGAACGCTTCAATCGCGGTAAGATTACATAACATGTCTGGTTCGGCGCTCCCTCAAGCGTCTCGAACGGGTGAATGATTCCCTTTACTTCATCTTATATGACCTCGCTTGACTCATTCGTGTACCAAAACAGCTCAGTTCTTGCATCTCCCCGGTGCAATCGATTTTGACGGTTCTTTGCGATTCAATCCTCGTGAAGGAACTGCAGACAATCACAGTTTAGAAGTTTCCTTGAATATTGGGGACTGCTCAGTGGAGCTGGACACTCTGAAGCAACTTGTGCAAAGTCTCAGGCCGAATGACATTGCAGTCGTGCATGAACTCAATCTTGAAGAATCAATCCCTCCACTGCAGTCCTCGACTTTGTTCACATCCTCACCAATTACGAGCCCAAGCACGGAAACGGAAGGCGTTCTCTCGCCTCTGTCCCCGACACCCAAACTCGCATTTCCATCTCCGGCTGGCTTTGCTCCCGTTTCGTCACCGGCATCGCCTTTTCTTGAAAAACTTTCAGTAAGTATATTGTAGATCTCACTAGACGTTTGACTAAATCTTATGGAAGGCTTCTATTCGGCCTCGTCGCCGTATCATCTATAAACCATGCACGCGTCTGAAAGATTATAAGAAGACGGTATGATCATCTTGGACGTTTGACGTTAAGTTTTGCTCACTTTTGGTTTCTAGTCCCTTCTATCCGTTCTTAACCATGCCACTATTCAAATATCTTCTGTCACGCTTGCTACTCAAAACAAATGGGGGCTGGATCCTTACCAACTCAAGATCGACAATATTGTCTCAAGTTCAAGCATTAGCAACAGCCCTTCTGAGGACGCTTTCCGAAGGAAATGGCTAGGAAACCACAAGAAAATTGAAAATTGTGACCCTGATACCTACGCATTCAAGTTTTCGATAACCCAGGTGGCCGTGGAACGGCGCACGAGGCTCGATAGCATGCGACTACTCACTCTAGAAACGATGGAATTGCAGGCAATAATAACCCAATGGCCGGCCCCTTGGCTTACACCCTCTCCTTTTATGACTGGTGACCCGAATGCTCCTTTTCTTGCCATTCGTGCCAAAGTTGGCGGACTTGATGTCACAGAACGCTTAGAGCGGCTCCGCGAGCTTATCGCCCATATTGAACCACCCCCTAAAGCAACTACTCCATCTCGAACTCTTCCTGATTCTTTAAGGATGCCTCGAATTGCAGTCGATGCCGAATGCGGGATCCTGCGCGGACGTATTATTTGCGCTGATACCAAGGGTGCAGAGCCTTTTGCAGTGGAAGTTCGCAACAATGGCTTTGTGTTCTCCATGGAATCTAGCTTCATTGATGATTACAAGAGCACTGCGCGTCATTCCGATCATGGTAGAGGCCCGTTTCGGAATCATTTCAAGTTATCCCTCGTCCTAGAGCCCACTCTTATGCGGGTGAGGTCAAGAACCCGGCTTGAGACGCGTAAATTTAGAAGTCTTCGTTCGTACAGCACGGACTTTCTAGAAGATCCTTCGATCCTATCTATTGAGTCTTTTGAGGTATTTGGAGATGGCCATGCAATCGCTTCTATGGATTACGATGAAGATTTTCTTGCGTCTGTATTGGCACACTCACCGATTCTCGAGCTCTATATATCGACGGATGCAGTTTGTGTTGAAGCGTGGAATCCCCATGTCGTTGCAGCCCTTCAACAACTTTCTTCGATCGTTCCCCCTCAAGAGGATCACCACTCGATGCCAACAACGAAACGGCCACTCCTGGACCGCATGCTTCCAGGGATATCAACAACTCTAACCATCCCTAGATTCGCGGTGATTCTTACATCTCCGGATATCAACCCCCGGGACAACTTGGATTTGTCGCGAGGCATTGCTTTTCATACCAGTCTATCTATTAGCTATTGTTCTATGCACGCGAATCACATCCATCGCTTCCACGGCCTTAACGAGCGAACGAAAAGGCGAGAAAAACTTCATCTTCCTCAGCAGCACCTCATAGATGCCGTCTCTGCAGCACGTACCTCTGTAATCACGGAAAAGGCTTCAGCTCATATCAAAATATCCTTCTCGGGCCTTTCTTTCCGAAGTGCTGTGTCCACTCAGTACGATGCTGATAATCCGTTTCTCTTTGAGCGAGATGATCCCGCCTTGGAAAAACAGGAATTTCTTAACATTTCCAGCATAACTGTCAGCTTGTGTTTGTCTGGCAAGCGTGGAGCTGTTCCTTCAAAGGCTGGGGACACCTGTGACGTTTCTGTGGTTGTGCTTGATGTCAAAGCGACGTTTCACCTTGCCTACGTTTATAGCCTAATGCTTGCAGTGCAATGCATTAAGGGTATATTCCCAAAGTCATTCTCTGATCACGCTGTAAAGGTAAAACCTCCCTCTGAATTGAGAAACAAGATCAGGATTAAGATTTCCACTGTACAAATCCGATGTGAACTACAAACTCAGCAACTAGCGGCTCGGATAGATGACGTTGAGATCCACGCCCTTCCAGAACGATCTCTCTCCGTGCAATTGGGGAAACTCGTCGTTTGGGTCTACCTTCACCAGCGTATTATGAAATGGGAAGTACAATACGGCATGGAGTGGGAGGAATTGGTCTCTATCCAAACTCTGCAAGGATCTCTGGCATCATCTCATGTAACTCCGTCAATATCTCTGAATGGCGAGAGCGCGCGTCTACGGATCCCTCACGACTATATATTTGCCGATCTTGTCACGGATGCGGTAGTAACAGTGAAGGCAATCCGACACCTCAATCACATCACCGCTCAGCATGAGTATACACCTATGCCGACGCCAGAGCCGGAAGGGCCCAAACACGTTCCAAGGATTATAGTCCATCTTCGCTGGTTGTGTCTCGAAGCGGCGGATGATCCATTTGAAAGCAAACTTTCTGTCATATGGAGGTGCGGATATGATGCCGCAAAGCAGAGAATAGATCGTGAGGAGGCTTATAAGGCGAAGGTGGCTGCTATTTATCAGGCGGAGTCACAGGTTCCTCCTTCGGGTTCCGCTGAACGTGGAGTCGACTACCATTTTGGAGGGGAACATTCGGTATCAATAGGCGAGGCACGCCGAAGATTGGACGAAGTTCATCAGCTAGATTGGACATTGAGACTTCGAGATCTTTGCCAGATAAATTACAGATCGAACAAGGCAATAAATCAGCTTCTACGAGGCAAGCATACAAAGAAAGATTCTGGCTCAAAGGTGCCAGACATTGTCGAAGTTTCGCCAATTTCACCAGCTCCCCCGCTCTTCCGGGCTCTATTTCACGAAGTGTTCCTGGACGTTCATCGACCTTCGTTTCCAGCCGAAAGTCTACCTGATTTTCTGTATGAACAAGGTAGTGGTCTGCCGCGCGACACCGAGTTCTCCTTGTTGATCCCACTACACTTGAATTTCACGTTGACGTCTTTACATATCACTCTCAGAGATTATCCATTGCCATTGTTCAGCATCCCTGCCACTAAAGACCACACTACTCCAGCCTGGGCATTCGAAACAGATCTCGTTATCGCAGAAGAAATGGGCAGCGAGCTTTCCGTTGACTGGATCGACTGCGTCATTTTGGATCCAGACCACGGTGCCAGAGAAGCTTCTGCATTCTCAATCTCTGTTCCAAAGACAATCATGCCAGTGAAGACGTATGCTAATCCAGCCATACACGTAAACACGACCAGCACCACAGTTCTTTCTTGGAGCATAAGCTATGCCTCAGCCATTCAAGATCTTATGAAGGTCATTGAGAATATGACTACTGCACCTCGTGATAGTTCCCCAGGAATTGGATTTTGGGATAAGGTTTGTCTATGCGAACATTCGAGGACACTCGTATCATATCTATTCATTAGATGAGACTCATTTTCCATTGGACTTTCGTGATAACTTTCAAGGGCGAAGTTCGTTTCCATCTGAAAGGTCTGAAGCGGCGTTAAGCAGTCTTTCGATGATTGAATCTAGTTTGCAGGTTCTCGCGATCCGTATAAGCTCGACAACGAAGGTGCTGGCTTTGTACTGACATGGCTAGGAAACACGAAGCTTCTCATTGCACGGGAGAATGAGGACAGAGAGCTCATGCAAATCATTAGTGATTCTATGTTCATCGCGATTCCCAAGTGAGTTTAAGGTCCAACGGGCCAGATGTCGTATTGGTCTGAATTTTTTCTAGTCTAGAGCATCTCTATCCTCAAAATCAGCTACCCTCTTTTGCCCCTCGAACGCCAGAAGCTCCGAAGCCTTTCCGTAAAATCATTGCCAAAGTCCGTTCTGGAGTCCGATTCGGCGTGGGCTTTGTTTTGGAGCGTGCTTGTGGTGATGAATGCTGCACTTGTTCTGCGTCTGCATCTGCTTTCCACAGGAAGTGCAGATATTTCGAGTTCTTGCCTCACTATAAAGTGAGATTGGAAAAGAAACTAGTGGTTCCTAAGATCAAGGTCTGTTAGTCAATAGCGGATATTCTCCCTCTCACACTTTCTAAACAGAGTTCAAGAGACTCATACAACGGTTTTCGCTCAGATTTTATTCATCTATCGATATCATTGACATCCTCCACTCGTTCTGCAGCTTTTAATCTGAATGAAGAACCAAGTAGCATACATCTTACTCCAAAAGCCTTTGCTCATTTCTGGGCCTGGTGCTCCTTGTTTGATAATGCACTTTCTTTGCCTACACGACAGGGTTCGTACTATCCACCCCGGCACATTTCCCCCAAGTTCGGTCGACATCTGGCAACATTAAAATATCGGCTTCATATACGGAACATGTTCATTATGCACGCTTATATAGATGAATCTAGAGAAAGTGAGTACTCCATAAATTACCATCTCGTCTGTTTCAACATCTTTTAGCTTGGGTCGATGGAGTCACTCCGTGGATTGGTGTCAAAGGAATAATCGAGGAAATTCATGCAGACATGCATCAACGTGATGAAGAAACGGTGGTGCCGAGCCTCATTCCAAGTACCACGAAAGTTCTCAGGCGAAAGCCTGTCTACGCTGCTGAAGTTTCCCTGAAAGGATTGGATTTACGAGCCCTCCTAGCTGTCTTCAAAGAACCTCTACGTCAGGAGATTGAAATGATTGCGCCTCCTCAGCGTAGCAATTATAGAGCTCATAAAAATCTTCCAACAATTCCTTCTGCATCTGTGTGGTTCGATACCTGTGATTTCATCGAAACAGACTGGTCACCGTCTGCTGAACCCAGACTCCATTTGCTACCACTCATAACGTGTCCTCAGTTCACTTACTTCAAGAGAAACTCGGTTCTGCCTCACAACTCGACCTTGTGGAGTAAGTTTGGTTCTGAAGGATCTCACTCTTGCCTCCTAGGGAAGAGTCTTTGTGAGAGTTTTCTTTGTAAAGAAAATTTCGTATGTATTCTGACGTTCCGTCACAAGCTGTCACTCATGCTCAAATCGACATCGCTGAGGCAAGAATTCGCGAGTTATACAAGCTGATCAAGAACAAGAAGTTGCGAAACATTGATGACGTATGTCGATTGATTTTCTAACCTGTCGTTACCCTCACACGACCGTTAGGATCGCGCCATCTTGGAAAAGAAGGTCGCACTTTTGGAGGATTACGTCTTACATCTACGTGGTGTAGACTCAGGATCATCCAAGCACCAAGACACAAGCAACGCGGTCAACTTAACTTATTCTATCTCTCCTGATGAATGGGTCGAATTTGAGCACGTCTATCATTTCCACTGTCCCAAGGTATCCTTGGACAGTGTAGTACGTGATGTACGCCAGATTTCTCATTTCACCTTCCTTTCACTGAATGGCTTCAGGTAATATTGCAATATTACTATTGTTCCCGTGCTCGCAAGGGACTCGAATATCATATGGCGACCCGGTGCGTCTGGCAGCTTGGCGAGGTACCTAGTTTCTATTAGCTCATCAGGTACTCTAGTGCCGTCAAGTTCATCCGCGATCAGGCGGAAGCTGCTCTTGATGATGACAGTGACGCTGAGGAGAGCCAAGAGAGAAGCTGGGAAGGCGTTGACGCCGCTCAAATGGCAGCTTCCGCCCTCAGGAAGATCTTCAAAGGCGACTCTGGGAAGCCATCTGTTGAGATATCAACTAACCAGCACAGAGCCACTCGACCGATAGAGAAGTTTGACGCTCTTGATGGCTGGTCTGAGGGCGTCTCTCTGCGGAAGAGTCATTTTTGTCTTCTTCTGAAACCCCAGATTGTCATGCAGGGTGAAAATCCTAAAGATTCCATAATTGTCACTACAATTCAAGCGAGGCTTCAAGTTTTCGCCATTATGGACAACAACAACGTTAATGATCCTATTAGCGGAAAAGTCATGTCGAGGTGCGAGTGACTCTAACACATTCCCAACTTCGGCTCAACTATCAGAAACAGGAGTCATACATCATTGTCCGGTCTTCAGACATTTGCGCCCACTAGTCTGGTTACTAAAGGCAGTTTATATGTTCCTTTCGAGGTGCTTATCGATCTTCGTTGTGAAACCTCTGCTTTTGATCAATTGGTGCCGCAAACCGACGCAATTTTTCACTACGATAAATTCAATCGATTGCGTCTACGAAATAACGTCACCTCTGTGACAAGAGCACCCTGCGGGTCGAGTTTTCCAGCACGAGATCGTCACCTGCAGGATGAAACCGTGCGTGTGTTTGAATTGAAATAGGGTTTCATCCCTACTAATCAATTTTGACAGGATCTCATCCGGGTCCACATTCCTCGTTTCACGGTCTCTGCAAGCGACGAACATTTCAAAGCTATCTCACACGTCATCACTCAATTATTACTCTTTTCAGACGCTGCTCATAAGACGCGATTGGAAAAACTTGAAACCTTGTTGTTTACATATGACTTTACGGACCTTGCATCTGCAGCTAGTGTCGTTGCAAACCTCCAAGTACGGTTGGGAGAAGCCTACGAGGCGCGGAAAGCTGCAGAATACAATCACAATCGCAGACTTGAGGAGAAGGAGGGACAGCTAGAATTGCTCAAACTTAAAGCTCACATTTTTCTTCTTTCCGAGGAGTTGAACTTTCTTTTTGATGCAATCAAGTTAGCTCAAGATCGCCATGGCGATCATTCAGACCAGAAATCCGCCCTCCTGCTCCACGCGTCCTCCGACGAGATATCATGGAAGATGTTGGATGACAGACGAGGGCTTCTTGCCAAACTTGTTGTCCAGAACATTAATTTCAATTGGTTAAGTCGCCGAGATAGTTCCACTAGCAATGACCTTTCTGTACGCGATCTCATGGCATTTGACGGGTCAAGATATGCAATATGGCCGGAGATTGTATCCAAATACGACGAACCTGCAAATCATCCTCTTCTGAAGGCATGTAACCTTTGATAACGGCCCTGTTTTTTGTTCTCACGTTTCGTCTTATAGAGAGGTCTTTTCTTGGTTGCCAGCTGGACAGTACTGGCCCCCGTTGGTGGAATCATCATCTACGAGTCGTTCGAAATGTCGTTGCATCCCATCCAGCTTCAGATCGACGCAAGAGTTGGTCGACGCATCATGGAATACATGTGGCCTGCCAGGAAACGCCGACACACTGGATACCAACCAACACTCGACAAACGGATGTCAATCGATTCTCCGCGAGCACTACATGGGCCCAAGTCACCACACGAAATCAAGGGCCAGCTGGTGCTGCCACTACGCAAATTGGGCGCGTCGAGATCTTTTTCTGACCTTCGGGAAAGTTCTAAGGAAACTTCGACTGTGCCGGCTTTGAGGAAGATGTCTTCGTCGGGCTCGCTTCAAAAGATGTTACTCTCGGGCGACAGGGAAGGGAGCAAAAGGAGCGATGCTGTTGAGATGAAGACGCGTACTTCGCAGAGAAGCTTTGTTCTGGTCAAAATTTCAAGGTACTAGTACTATTATCTCATGAATCTGTGTGACCTCTAATAACATGTATATAGCATGAACCTGTTGCTAAGTATTGTCAAAGAGGGCTCATTCGAGTGTCGCGAGGCGCGAATCAAAACTCGAGATCTTGAGTATCGGAACCAAACTTGGAGCGTATGTACTCCGCTGCATCAATAATCTTCGGGATGGCTTGACACTGAACTTTCCAGTTTGAGGAGCTGGTGAACCAATTCATTCCCTCCAATACAAGCTGGAGAGGATGGGTTAAGATGGCTTTTCATCAGCCGTTGCTCCCCGTTCTCCCTGTAGCTCGAGAATTGATTTCTAAGACGAAATGGATACCATCTTCGTCCAAAGCGATCACACACTTCGATGTAAAAAATTCGCGTCCAAAACTTGGTCGAGCACGAGCGCTCTCTGAAGACAACGACTTGAAAATCGAACGTTCTCAACCGAGGAGGAAGTCCAAGTCGCCATCTCGAGTGCGGCGAATAGCTTCGTCGCGGAACTTGGAATCTACACCGCCGATAACCACGTCGCCTTTCTCCGACGAACCAGAGTCTTCCGTACAGGGGTCATCCGTTGCAGAGGTCGAGAAGCCGAGCAGGTCGGATACTGGAAGGAAACGAATGATGAGCTTCTTCAACAAGCGTGGGGCGACAAAAGGAAGTTCCGGGGTAAGTTCCATTGTCGTTCGCAAGCATCAAGTCGTTGATTCGTTATTTCTAGTCTCTTGACAATCCATCGATAGCATGAGAGAACGGGCAAGGGAAAACTAATTGGTCTACTAGGTTTTTTTTTCAGTATTTTAGTCTTAATTTCGTAATTAATACTTACAATATAAATGATCGCGGCTTGGAGAAGACGCCCGGGGTTCCTTGGAGTCGGAGATGGTTCATTTCAATAAAAAGCTGCATTTCTTGCTCCACGCCGCTTCAACGCCATCCAGCGTGTGCCGACTAGCGCACTTTCCTTGTCACTCAGCCTGGGCCTAGTTTTATACAATGCCGTCTGTTAGACTGAGAGGTTCGGCCTACTCCTCTCTTCGTGGTTCGCCCACTACACCTCCGAGCACAAGAACCTTGACAGGTCTATTGATCCATAATGCACAGTCCATGGGCGACAGCGCGCCAAGTGCCAGTCCGAATCCACCTCGAATGCTGCGTCAATCTATGCCTTCGTTGCGTGCTAAGGTATCTCAACCAGAATCTGATTCTGAAAAGACGCCATATCCGACTCGCTCACGTTCTGGTACAACTAATTGTCGAATTTCAACTTACATTGCGGAACGCTCAAGGCGATATTCACGCAGCCCCGCCTCTGATGATAGCAGTGAACCTGGGTTGGGGACATCGTCACCGCTACTGTCACCTCACGATACCAGAATTGCCCACGAGTCCCCCCAGGCAGAAGCTGTCGTTCATACAAGTGGGGCGCTTGGTGCTGTTGGTAGCGTAATCAGCCTTGTCGACTCTGGGAGTGACTTCAACGACTCCTCTTCACTGAATCTGCACCATGATGAAATAGTTGACCATCTAGATGTTATTGGTGTGTTCAAAAGTTGTACTTGTGCCGTTGGAATCTTAAGACATCATCAGACCCTCAGATTGGGACGGTGTCTAGTTTGGCCAACGCTGCGAACGCCCTTTTAATGTATGATTCTTGCTGCACTATTGTCAGGCTACGGTCCTTATGACCTAACTTAGACCACCAAACTTCTGGTATTGTCGCAGACCAGTTGTGGAGATTAATGATCAACCGCGTCTGACATCGGAGGGGGCTCTGGAATCAGGAGGGGGAGAGCGCCCCGAAAAACAACTTCAAGACTCTTTAGATCGACATGTTGATGATATTCTCCGAAATCCGTCAAGGTTCAGACGCACAATGTTGGGAGTCTGGTCATTTTTGAAGACACGTACATTCCTTTTTTCTCTCTTTGCACATACATATTCACCGGCCTTCCCGTAGCCATGGGAGTATGTGCTTACACTTGGTAGTATTGCCCCTAAACTGAACTCTTTCGATGCAGGTTCTAACAGCCATTTATGGGTTTTGCGTCGGTGAGACGCGCCTTTGTCTACAGTGCATAATATTTATCTAACTTTGAATCAGTTTTTTGGGGTGCTGCAATTATCTTCTTCCTCTGCAAGTTTATCAATTTTCACAATGACGACATACAAGGATTTTGGGTTGAAGTTTCTTCTCAGGTCGTAAACGGTGAGAATGGTGGATCAAGCGCGTCTCTGTTGCTCACAATAATACACTGGCAGGTCTTTTCACTGTCACTGGCGTCGGCTTGATACCATTTAGGACCTGGGATACCTATCGTATGTTCCCTCTGGAACATTTCTTGCTCTCTCCGGAATCTAACGAACGTCTTACCTAGGTATAGTATGGATCTGGCATTACAAGCGCAAAACCCGGAGGCTCCGATTAAAGGCTGGAATACCATTATTGTACGATGAAGACGACCTACCAGATCTCAAATATGACCCAAATTATGTTCACGTTTTAACCGAAAAGGAAGAGAAATTTCTACATCGCCGTTCGTACTGTGCTCTTTTGAAGGTTCTTTTACTGACTTCGTCTCCCAGAACAGATCAAGTTCCGAAATTCTCAGACTTGGTATCGACCTCATGGAACAGTAACGCATAGGGTAAGTAATGTTTCGTCTCCTAGCCAATATTTGAAGGAGTTCATTCAATCTTTTCTAGGCATTTCCTATCAAGTATGTCATGAAACGGTGCAGCAAACCATTTTTAAACTCATCGACACCAATGATAGTCTGGCTCTTACAATATGTCTACTCAATGACGCCAATTCCTGTTTCCAGGTATAATCTCCATCGATTCTTACGTACAGTCTTGACCTCAAAGTCTCAGGTGATCCTTTGCGGTACAATGTGGGGTTTAGACCGGTATGTCTGCTCTTCTACGGACTACCCACCTCTCATTCGTCACCAGTTTTCAGCGTCCCGCATGGAGTACTGGAATATTGATTCCCTGCGGCTTCCTTTCTGGGATTGCTGCTGCTTTGTTGATCTGGCGAGGAGGACAGAAGACGAAAAGGGTGGCGGAGGTCGAGGAGCGGCTGCGAGCAGCCCTCACAGCGAACGATGTCATTCCGCAACAGCAGACCGGGTATCCGCCTCAACTGCGATATGCAAGGAAAATGACAGATGTATCAGAAGGTCTTGAGGAGCCTGAAATAAGAATAGATGAACATATGACGATTCCAACTGGAGTGGTTACTGAACCTTCTGCTTCGGACCGGACTGATTCTCATACCTAGGGACTTGCTACAACTCAATCCAGCTGTACGGTATTCCTGAGCCCGGGTGGCAATTGCTTCCGTCAAACTTGGGTCAGTGCCATAGATGCCTCGCCCAACAATGATGACATCGCATCCAGAATCCAGAATGACTTCTTTAGGAGTCCTGTATTGTTGACCCATGGTATCACCTTTCGCGTGAAGACCAACGCCCGGTGCCAGGATCAAAAAGTCCTCGGTCTCATCAACATTCTCTCCTTTGATACCGACACCTTCCATTCGGCGTTGTGCAATGAAACCGATGACGAAATCGCGTCGCGCTCGAGCCATACGTACCGCTTCTTCTGTGTATACACCAGCTGTGAGAGCTCCTTTGGTGCTCATCTCAGCAAGAAGTAGAAGTCCTCTGCCCAGGGGAAGGCCAACAGACGCAAGGCCCGTGATGATCGAGGGGCCAGGAACGGGATGTGCATTTGTGATGTGGGACCAAGAGGCGATCTTATGAATGCCACCAGAGTATTGGAGTGAAACGGTATTGCCTGTAACGCGTCAGATGTATAATGACAAAGAAAGATTTCCCCACCAATGTCTGCAAATTTTCTATCCTCAAATATCACGAAATCGTGTTTCGTGCTAAGATCTTGGAGTTGCTGAATCAGCCCGTGTTCGAAGTCTTCCAAAATATCCACATGGGTCTTCAAAGCCGATGAGAATGGGGATAGAAGCCTATTGGAAGAAACTATGCCTTAATAAGACACACGAATGGACCGACAGCATCGATTATCGCGAGGAAGTCTTTTGACTTGGTGACGTCTACGCTCACTGCGAGATTAGACTTTTTCCGTTCCATCGTTTCGAGAAGGATTTTCGCAGCAGCATTGGCGTGTTTAAGCCCCCTTTGAGCGTATGTTTGCTCGCGTGGAGAAAGAGAAACCATCGTAAGTCAAGGATACGCGTCGCTATCGCGCTGGATGGAAGATGATTTTCGCTACTCCGTGGAAGGTTTTTCCCGTTACTTCAAAAAAGTGCCCATGTGACCGGTCCGTCCAACCGAACAACGTGCAATCCATGACATATCGTTGATTTACAACACAAGTATGCTTGGGTACAGTAAATAAGTCAGACTTGTTTTCAACTTCAGATACAGAAGGAGAGAAAAATACATTTTGATTGAAAGCACAGAATCAATACGGAAGTAAATTATCAGTTATAGAAATTACAACACTATCACTACTACCAAGACATAGTGGTATCAGGGAAAATAAGAAAGCTGAGCTCATTTATACAGAGTACACAGATAATTCCAGGGCATACAGCACACTTTGGAGGGTTGAAATAGGGTTGTGTAAGAAACTTTGTGGAGGGGGGGGGGTTAACTTACTGGGTAACTTACAGGTTTTCAGAGTATATTTCAGGGTATGTGTATTACTAGTAATTTTTTCTTTAATTCCATTATTTGCTAGGGCCTTGCCCTATGTTGGGGTCTGCTACTATATACTGGATATCTACCTATATGTCCTGCTATACTAAGTCTCTGTTTAATGGATCCCATTTTTCACATTCACCAGTTTGTGATCTAGCACAGAATTAGGCAAGTGTCCATATTATGCCTCTTCAAGGCAATGCTATAATTGCATTGAGATCAGTTCAATTTTAGGTAAGTGATTCTGCATTGCTGCTCCTTAGGTTCAGGTTCTTGCCTTCTTTTTGTCAGGGGACTGTCATTTGTTTCCTTTATTCCGGGCCTCCCACTCATTGTAGGCCCCCCATCTTTTGGTCACAAGT
>JABFYK010000015.1:0-72827 GCA_018849495.1 Termitomyces sp. T123_Mx157
CGGCGCACTTGCATATCGATATCCTGGAGGAATACCAAGGACAAGGATGGGGACGGAAGCTGATGTCGACGGCGATTGGGTACTTGAAGGGCGAAAACGTCGCAGGTGAGGGTGTATGGCTA
Organism: Termitomyces sp. T123_Mx157; assembly: GCA_018849495.1. Classification (NCBI taxonomy): domain Eukaryota; kingdom Fungi; phylum Basidiomycota; class Agaricomycetes; order Agaricales; family Lyophyllaceae; genus Termitomyces; species Termitomyces sp. T123_Mx157. The sequence goes on from JABFYK010000015.1 coordinate 123, forward strand.
GGAATGGACCCCAGAAATACCAAGGCGAAGACTTTTTACTCGACAATGGGCTTCAAGAGGATCGAGGGCACGGACGAGAACCAGTTTGGAATCAAGTTCGCAGAATACGCAGGCCGCGCCGCGGAGTTGTAATTGTGTGTTTGGCGTAGCTGTCTTATACAAACAGACGCGTGCGGTCACCGCGATCGGTCACCGCGATTTTGCGTTTGGCCAGCGTGTCTTATCGTAGAGCATGTCTTCTGACGAACATCGTGGCTCCCCACGCGCACCATCGCATGCTGAGCGTGATACAGTCTTGCCGCCTGCTTCCCGTGTTCCACCTCCTCGGCATCCTAGCCGCAGGGCTCCTGCCGCGCTACCTCAAACTGGTGAAAATCCATTTCTCACTACGATGAATGTTCGGCATGCAACCCCGCGCTTACAGAACCAGGAAGAAGTGCAGTGGCAGACTCCATTCTACGGCAACAACTACGGCAACGAGAGTGCAGAGGAGTTTCCCGCCCGACGCGACACCTCGAACCATTTGGCTTCAGAAAGCAGTCGGCAAGACTTTTCAGCCAGCGACTCTACTCTCAACGTGCCCGATAAAAAAACTGACGACCCTTATAAGAAATACTCCCTTTCTTCCTATGAGCACCCTTATGATATTAAACCTCCCGAAAGTGCGTATTCAGGTCCAGGCGTGGCTTCCCTCAACGTCCGTCGAAAACGATCACCCATGGACCGTAGAGTCAGCTTCTCCGAAGAACAGCCTCGCATTCATCAATATGTCCCACAAGAAGCGACCGACGACGTCGATCCAAAGGCAGAAAGAGCTCTCAAAAGACGTGGACTACCCTCTAATATCTTGGATTTGTATGCTATCGACAACGCTGACGCAAATGGGGACACAGAAAAACAAGGCGGGATAAGACAGCGAAGCTCGGATGCAAAACTGGGCAACTCCGCGTACTCAAGTGCACGTCCTGACATGCGACGCAATGTATCTATGTCCTCGATAATGTCTGGGGGCTCGGAAGTTCTTGATCCTGATGATCCTCGTGTAACTGGTATAGAAGCTAAGAGTTTGGAAGATCCCGAAGACGTCGAGAAGAATGCACTGCGTCAAATGGACTATAGGACTCGCCGCAAGCATCTGACACGTATCAAGATTGAATTCAATGTAACCTGTCAGAGTGTCTCTTTTAGTTAAATCTCTTTTACTCACCTTAGCGCAGCGATGATCAACAGACAAGAATTTCTCATCAAGTTGGCAAAAGCGCTCATGATCTTTGGCGCACCTTCTCACAGGATAGAAGCTCAACTCATTGCGGCCGCGCGCATCCTCGAAGTAGAAGCTGAATTTATCCATCTGCCTGGCGTCATCATCTGCTCTTTTGGCGACCAGGAACTCGGCTGCTCTGAGACTCACTTTGTTAAGTGTACCGGCAGGCTTTCTCTCGGGGCACTCCACAAGGTGCATTTGATCTATCGTAATGTTGTACACGATGAAATCAGTGCAAAACGTGCCACAAATGACCTGGAAGCTCTCTTGACGGCACCCCCGCTGTATTCTATACTCTTTCGTTGCGGTCTATCTTTTTGTCTATCGGCTCTCATCTGTCCACTGGCTTTTGGAGGCTCTTTTGTGGATATGTGGCTTGCAGGCTTAGGGGCATTCATTCTTATTGTCTTACAGCTCGGCGTTGCAACCAAAAGCGTCATGTATGCCAACGTTTTTGAGTAATATCCAATTTTTTGAGCTCATGCTATGATTTTTCACTAACTGACTGACCGCAGAATCACCATCGCGATTTTCATTTCGTTCGCCGCCAGAGGATTGAGTAGTATTCGGAGCCAGATATTTTGTTACACTGCCATTTCTTCGGCGGGTATTATTGGAATTTTGCCAGGCTACCTTATCCGCGAGTACTACTCGTTTGATTACCCAACGGATAACTAATTCCTTTTCTACACAGTAAGCAGCTCACTTGAGCTTGCGTCAAAGAACATTGTATGCGGAAGTGTCAAGATGGTTTACGCCCTGATCTACACACTGTTTTTGGTTTGACGTTGCTTGCTGCCCTGATACTTCTGATGCTCATCCTCGTACAGGGCTTCGGTCTGCAAATTGGGTCAGATTTCTACCTCCTTCTTGATCGATCAATGAGGCGTAGACTTGATGATCTTGCCGCTAATCTCGCCTCCACTGTCGCGCTCACCGGTACTTGGGCAGCGGATAACGGGACTGAGAATAGTTCTATTCCATTGGTCGGCACATGGGTCTTCACGCATTCCGTCGCCATTGAGACATTGAATATCGTAAAGGGATGCTACCGCCCACAGTCATTTCCTTGGTACCTCCAACCTTTTCCATTCTGGACCGCCTTCGTCATCGTTCCCGTCTTTTCCACTCTCTCGTCATTGGCAAATCTTCAGCCTTTCAAAAGCAAGCAGCTTCCAGTCATGGTCGTTATTTCATGCGCGTCATATGCCTCCAATAAGATCGCCAATCATTACATTTTTAACCGCTCAGACATCGTCTCCGCCATTGGGGCGTTTACGGTTGGAGTTTTAGGTAATGTCTATTCACGAAAAATGGGGGGCACTGCTTTTACATCGATGGTTACTGGTGTTCTTTTCCTGGTTCCAGTAAGCAACCTAACAACTGTTTTCCATTGCATGCGGCTTAACTTCGAGTCATATAGTCGGGTCTTTCTCAGGCAGGAGGTATTACTGCCAATGGAAATGGCATCGACATTGGTGGAGCCATGATAGCTGTTACTATTGGAATCACAGTTGGGTTGTTCATGAGTCAAGCACTGGTTTATTCTTTTGGATCTCGAAAGAATGCCGCCGTCTTTTCGTTCTAAATGTTCAATATATAGTTTCTTCATTGCCAGCATTCTGGAACTCCTCTGATCCATGTTTTATATAATATTTGAATGAGAAGTTTACGTCTCTTTCTAGAACATAACGGCAGGGGAGTTTTCTATGCCTTCCAATGACACCTTGTGCCCCACTAGTGTCCGGATGTTGTTGATTCCATAGCTTGAAAATTACCAATGAGTAAAATCAATGTTTATTCCAATAAGAGGCGAAAAGTTACCGAATCATCGTAGGACGCTCCAAGCTGAGACCCCAACCATGCACTCGTACGTCTTTGGGGAAGCCCATCGGCTCAAGCATCTCGGGACGGAACATCCCGCTGTTTCCTACCTCGACCCATCGGTCGAGCATGGGGTGAAAGGCGAAAATTTCGAGAGAGGGCTAAGATGCACACTAACTCGATATAAAGTTTTTTGTCAATTAAATCCTATTCTCACCTCAGTATAAGGATTATAGGCTGGCTTGAACCTGACTTTCTCAATACCCATCTTCTTGAAGAAGACTCGCATGAATCCTGGGTAGATAGAGCACAGTCAACACGTATGCCGATTTTTGCATGTAGCTCTCTACATACCAATTAGGTCCGCAAGTGTAAGGTTGCGGTCTGCGACGACTCCTTCGACTTGATGGAATTCAGCCAAATGTGTCGCGTCCATGGTCTCATTTCTGAAGACTCGGTCGATGCTGAACAATTTTGCAGGTCGGAAGCCATCATCGGGACCGTCGCCAGTCGTACTAGATCCATGAGCAAACTCATCCGCGTCCCCTTCGACATCCTCGCCTCTGCATTTAGCAGCTAGCTTATAAAGCATGTGTGCAGACGAGGCGGTGGTATGTGTTCGTAGGAGAAGCTTGCTTGACTCTTCATGTGACCAAGGTGCGCGATATCCAGTGGACCCGAAGCCACCGTGTTCATGTACTGTTGAGACGCGTTTGTAGTATTCCGGTTCCGGGGGAAGGGCTTCCTTAGGGTCTACAAGAATGTAAGGACTAGATTATAGCAGTGAGAGTGATGATATACCAGAAAGATAGAAGGTATCTTGAAGATCTCTGGCTGGATGTTGTTGTGGCACAAATAACGCATCAAAACACCAGAAACCTGACTCGACGAAGGACGATGTTGGCATCTCTGCGAAGCTGGGGTCTAGTCAATGGCATGATCAAGAAAGTAGAAAGGTACCATACCCCATTTCCAGGAAGATATTCCTGATCTCTTCTCTGACCTTGAGAAGTGGATGAAGTGCTCCACCATTAGTTGGAGCACCTTCGGCATCGAAATTGTATTTTTTGAAGGTAGATGTTTTCCAAGTGCCGCTAATGTATTTATCAGATAATCAGATATACAAGGGGAAGAATTTACCCAGTAGCATACGCTGTTAGCATTTCCACCGTTAAATCAGTTTCTGGCTTTGCCGTCGACGTGCTGAAATTTGGGCCTTTCTTGACGGTGAACCACTGGCCTTTTCTGTGTATTTATTCAGATAAACATGAGAGACTTGTACTAGAATGGACTCATACCGTTGAATGATCAGCTTCCGTTTTCGTAGATCTGCTAAGACCTTTTCTCCAGCTTTTAATGTTCCTGTTGACGCGATCTCCTGCAGATCGATTTGTGTAGCATCTTGGATAGTTGATACCTGCGAATGGTTATCAGATCTGCGGGTCTCTAGCTCGAGTGGTCGAACGCACAATTTTAACGAAGCCGTCGCCTTCCTTGCCGATCCATCCATTTTTGAAGGCTCGCCCCTGGCCGACTTTCGCTGTTTCGTCACCAACTTGCCTTTTCAACTGCACAGGAGTGAGCGGGGATCCTTCCCCTTTAACTGGCAATGCGGCCCAAACGCGAGCCTCATGAGATCCTAGTTCCACGATCTGCGAACCTTCTGGGGTCAACACATGCGAAAGGGTTTCATGGGTTTCGTATACGATCATCTGAGAGATTCCATAAAATATCTCCCAAGATTGACAAGATCGACACGAACTTCACGACTCAAGAGCGAGTTGAGTGCGCCCAAAATTGTGATCTGATCCTCTTGAGAGGTACTGGGGGCTGATTGGCCAGGAATCGTCAGAGAACGAGTGTCGTCTATGATAGCTTGCGCATCAAGAGAGTCAAGGATCAGTTGTTGCAGAGTTTCCGCCATTTGAGCTCAAATAATCGCAATGGGCCAAGTTCTTAACTTCTGACTCCGGAGAGTCGATAATTACATCAGAAATTCATATCTCACGTGTTCGCGCGGTTTTTTCAGTAAAAATTTAAAAATATCTCGAACAGGGGTACCTCAGGTCACAGTTGATGCATACCAGAACAGTACTTCAGGTCCTCTTAAAGATTATCTCAATCGCAATTGATGCATGCATAATACCCTTGCAGACAGATATAGATGACACGCAGTAAGTGATACAATAGTGGGCTATATTTTTTTCAATTTCATGCGGAAAGTTTGCCGTGAAATGGGCACGTTGTTTCCTCGAGAAAAAAAATCTTAAACACTTGTATGGTAACAGGAACGATGTCCACTTTGACAGAATAACAAAAACGTCGCTTCACCTGTCGGGACAATATGAAAGGCAAATGTTATATTGAAATAATTCAGTTTTTTTTTTCATATAATGGGTGGATAGATCGGGACATTCCAACTTCCCAGCACGCCTACAGTAAGCAAGCGAGAGAGTCTCGAATGTAGCTTCTGCACCTTCAGTTGAAGGCAGCGATTGCAGGGGCAAACGCAGCATCAATCTCAGACTGGAGTGTCTGAGCTGCCGGAACGACGTCCGCCTGTACGCCATCAATTTTCCGTGCCAGGAAAATCCGATGAAGGACATACCGGGGCACAGGCAATGAACGCAGCCGCCAAAGTGTCTGTGTTCGATTTCAAATCTGCAAGGTCCTGTTGAACAAGAGCAGGAACGCCTCCGAGAGGAAGAGCCACGAAGGCAGGCTGGCGTGCGACAATATCTGTCGCGGCCTGCTGGATGTTGGGCAACAGAGCTTGAAGGTCGGCCAGGATAGCGTCGGCATCACTATCGGAAACTGGACAAGTGGCACCCTTGAGCCAAAAAACAATTAGAATACGAAAGGAAGTGGAGTTGGGGATAGCTACCAACATTAACGTCATTTGTAGTAGTGACAAGGGCACTAATGAGACTAGTGGCGTCGGTGTGAATGGTCTATATCAAGTTGAATAAGAATAAGATACCTGTTCATAAGTAACCTTAGCAAGGAACACGTACCAGAGCCTGCACGAGATTTCCACCAGAGGTAGGGAAAGCATCGATAGCGGCAAGAAGGGTGGATAATTCGGGTGCAATAGTATTGTTGATGTCGTCCTCAACCTGGGTGACGGAGGTCTGAGCAAATGAGGAAACAGCAAGCGGGGCAAGCACGAGGAGACTCTTGAACTGCATAGCGATAAGTTTTGGGACGAGAAGTTTGTGACAATTCACAAGAATCCTACAACGTTTTATATGAACTCATGGAGGTTCGATCAGTTGCCTGACATCTTATGCTCCCTTGTAACGGAAGCTATTCTTGATAGTTAGGGAAAGTATTTCGGGCACCACGAGACTGTTACGCAATGGTCAATGACAGGAATACTCAGTGCTGTGGAGCTCACGAGTTCTGTTCTTGACATCGAATCTCTTCTTGAACATCTTTCCTTGACAGCTGCACGTTGCAGCAAAAAAACAGATGAAAGTCAGCTGTAAGGCTCCCTCCTTTGTATCGGCACCTTTGAACCCACATGTTTCTTCACTTGTGTTAGTTTACCCTGCGTTGTTTACCCATGACGATACGATAAAGAAGGCAAGACCTGAAACGGAAAATACTCCCTTCAATTAAGCCTGAGAATGATTTGCCGAGAATACATGACTTATACACAGGTTGGGTGGTTATGACCGTCGAATATGACAAAACATCGCATAGCAGCCAGATAGATGATTCAAATTGAGATTCCAAGATGTTACCAGAGAAATAGACGATCATAAGACCCTTGTATGTGCTTGTACAAAAAAACGAGACCTAAAGTTGACATTTGTATGATTCAGCGCCCTGGAATGCTGTGTGACTTACGCCGTCTTTCCAGGTCATGTGAACAAAGCTCGTGTTTTTCGTTGCTGCGCATTCGGAGAGGGTTTCACAAAGTGGGTGGAAGACACACCATCAGTGGGAAAGCCAAATGGCGATCGAAAAGAAAGACAAATAAAACCTTTCGTGTGAGCTAGGTTGCCACAAGGTTGCCTGTATGAAAGCGCTTGAGAACTCCATGATCTGAAGGAATGTACCAAAAAGGTTTAGGCGTAGAAGAAATTGGGGTTATACCTCAGAGAACACTTGTCAACCCTCACAGACACGGTTGATATTGCCAAGATATTGCCATGCATTTGGATTTCTGAAAACTCTGCATCGGTCATATGATACCCCGATCGTCGCATAACCCCGGCCCGGCCAATATTCACGCACTTGCCCTTGCCGTTTGCGAAGGGATACAATGCCCAATTCATCGCCCTGGGAGGAAGCATGGAATGCTGCTCAGCCACGACTATCTGCTATCCGGGACGCGTTCGATGCAGCCATCTCCCCAAATCCTCGCGTCATTCGAGTTGGTAAACTCGATTCAGAACTACTGGATCAGGAACTCGTTCAAGTACTCCAGGAACCTATACACAAGGCGCTTTCTCTGATAAATGTAGGCTGACGTATTGTTCATCCATGCACAGTAATGAGTCATATGTGTCCAGGCCTCACTCAAAGTTCGTTTCGAACCCGAGCTCACCTTACTCTTACAATTAATTCTGTATAAACTATCCATCTGGAACAACGGAGCAAGTTATGGTGCAAAACTCCAAGGCTTGAAATATAGTGTGCCTCCGGGCTCAGAGAAGATATTCGCCCGTCCGTCTAACAACACATTTCGATCCATGACAGGTTCTGACCTGCCGAATTAGCTTCCGGTCTTCCGCGTCGTATTCTCCTACTCCACGGAACGTTAACTGTGATTTTGCCGTATCTTCACACCAAGCTTCGCTCTCATGCTCTTTCCTCCGCTTGGCCGGATGCACCATCTTCGGACCGCCGCCGAAAGGCTTGGACTGTCCTGACATCCCTGGAATCATCCTACACTTTATTGACTTTGCCCAGTTTCCTCGTGTTTTTGTGGAATGGCAGGTCCGTGTTTTTTTTATGTCTCTCATTTGTCCATTTTTTGTGCTCACAAACTACTAGATATCGCACTATTGCTGACAGACTTCTAAGTATGAGTCTCGTCCCGTCCCGCCAGCTTATGAAGCGTGAAGTCAGCTATGAATTCATGAATCGTCAGATGGTTTGGCACGCATTCACGGTATGTATGACCCGGTTCTCAAAGATGGTTTCTCACTAGGCGATAGGAATTCCTCCTCTTCCTCCTGCCACTGATCAATGCAAGAAATTTACGTCGGCGTATCAGCCGTATCATTAACTACATATCCCCACTCACCCTCTTATCCTCTCTTTCCTCGAAACACAACGCTTCGACTTCTCAAGACGCCTCCCAGAAGCGGGGCAAATATTGGTCTCTTCCTCAGGACCAATGCGCCATTTGTGCAGAAAACGCCTCACTCAACCTCAACCTCTCCGAGTCTTCAAATGCTTTCACTACACTTACTACGACACCCACTGAAGGGTCGTCGATGGGCTCTGATTCGGAACCCCCCGCGTTTCCTATCTATAATCCATACCTAGCATCATGCGGGGATATTTATTGCTATCATTGTATAGCGGAATGGCTTATTCAAGCCGCTGATTCTGGTGAAGATGAACTCGGATGGACCTGTTTACGATGTAATGCATACGTTAAGAGTGCAGAGCGGTATATCGTCGAAATGGGAAGTGACGTCACGGAAAGTGACTATGAGTTCACCAGTATCTCTGGATCCGCGTCAATAGGTAGCTACAGCGAGTCAGGATGGTCAGATAGTTCGGCAACTTGAATAACTATGCTAGAGTCAAATGTAGATGCAGCTTCCGCCAGGTGACATGATAATATGCAAGGTATGACGTGAGATCGGCTGGTCAACATTCTCGAAGATAGCGGTACTGTTAAACACGAGCCAGTTCAGCTTGTATCTGGCTAAGAACAGTAGGGTCAGCCTTCGATAGATACTGCGCCTGGAAGGCCTGGGAACCACATGCTGCTTCTGCTTCACGTATGTGGGTTCCAACATATGAACCAAGGTGCACTGTACGAACGGGGTCACGGTCATAGACCTACGAACGAACGTGAAAAATCAGGGCCTGCATACTAGTAAAGAATGAAAGACGGACAGCTTTTCGACGGTCGTATTCAGGGGTACCTTGAGTATCTTGATAGAAAGACACAGGTGCCTCATCGAGCTCCCAATGTCTTCGCAGATTATATGGCGCGGACGGACTGAAACAGGAAAAGATTTAACGATGTTCAATACATCTTGGATAAATATACCTGCTATCGTCACTATCATCGACGACCTGTGCTTCCTTGATTTCATAGAAAACGTCAACCCATAGATTGAAGATTTCTACCGGAAGTCGTTTGAGAACTTCCGGGTGCGCCGTGGATACTAGTGCGGCGACACCCATGGCAGTAAGTTTACGGAACCGCGGTTCACTCATGTTGTCGAACTATGTATACGACAATGAACCTCCGACCATTATTAACAATTGATAGGTTCTTACTTTACCGAACCATTGATCGAACATATTCTCGTAGAGGTGGTCTATCGTTAGATTATGAGCTGGCCCAGTAGCAGAGATCAGCTGAAGAAGCATATTTCGGTCCACGATTGCCGCTCGCGAGAGGAATAAGACATGCTCTGTCAACAGAATGGTCGATGCCTTTGTGCAATCAATACGAGGACAAAGACGGTATCAAACAACATATAATTACCTCTCCCTCTATCAATGTGGTCAGGATGTATCCGAAGAGACCTGAAGTATGTAATGCTTCCCCCCACAAGTTCGGTGGAGCTATTTGCAGGAGCAAATTGAGAGCACGCATCATACTAGTCGCATTCGTAGTCATTGTTGAATCGCTCTTGAATGCCACGAGGAACGCCGTGAACAGTTGAACATTACAGGCCTAGATAATAATGAAGATACATACAAATTAGCGACTTTTGGTTCACGCACTTGCAGTATTCCTGACGCGTCAAGTAGGAAGTAAGATTCGATGATGCTAATAGTTGTTCCCAAAAGGTCGAAGTTGGTCGACAAGAGATTTATTGCCATTGGGAATAGATCGAAAAGGGCAGGAGCACCATTGACACTACTTAACGTCAGTGTGTTTTGAAGAGCAGTCAGCCAAAGAGTGAGACCATCATCATCGAGATTGATGATAGCCTGTCTTGTCGATAAACAAGCGATGGTTTATAGACAAGGTTATCACGCACACCAGGAGCCAAGCTGTCTCGTATTAAGGGGACGACAATGCCACCCAAGGCTGTGGACTCCACGTTTACCGACTATTTAGATGCGTTAGATCGGAATACAGAAGAACCCATCACTAACCTCGATGAGTTTCGACATTGTCACAAGCAAGGAACTTTTGAAAAGCCACTGATCACCGGCCTCTACCCCTTTTACCTTTGAAAAGCGCGAAGATGAGAGATATAAGGTGACATACAAAGTTGGGGCAATGGTTGTGTGATCACGCCAATGAATGGCACGATCTGTGAAGAACTTTTAGATGAATAGGCCATAGAAGTAACATCCGTCTCACAAGTTGCCCGACTTGTTCAATGACGACATTCAATGTATGATCAATTCGACGCTTGCTTTCAAATGTGTCTGCCTCGCCCATCATTGTAATGAGTTCTGAAACGACTGTGGATAAATACGGCTCAAAAGATGGTGTTTCGAACTCCAGAGTCTGCCGTTGCCAACTTGTGAACAGAAACCTATTGTAAAGCTCAGGTCGACTTACATCAAGACAGTCCTTGATAGCCACAACAGCCGTTAGCCGAACAACATAATCCGCCCCTTGGCCACGATCCTTCAATAAGTGAACTAGGACCTCCCAAATTTTAGGATTATTCGGTTTTGCACAGCCGTCAGAAACCCATTTCCCTATCAACCACGCAATCCGTCGTTTGATCAACGGGTATCTGATCATGTTGAGAATCCAGAAAGTAATGATAAAAAAATTAAACTTACCTTGGATTGGTATCTTGCGCTTCGATAGCGAGCGTACGTTCCAACCATTGATCAAAAGGAATTACATCTTTCAAACGGCCTGCACAGCGACCAAGCGCACAATAGATTGCTTCTTTTTGAAGAATCGCTTGTAGATCGGTATCCCCTGTTGTATTAGGCGCTTGTGCTATCGAACTGCTGGTAAACGTGCGGCAGATATGCGCTTGGAAGTTGAGTTACCAGTGATTTGCCTGAATGTAGATTCCAGCAAAGGCGTGACGTATTGAGGATACATATTAGCAATTGTCAATAAGACCCGTTCACTGCAAGGCTGGACAAGAATCAGAAGATATTTGATTCATTTTTTGGGATTTAAACGGACTCGAATTTCATATTCCCATAGGTCGTTCTCTTTGTCTTCAACATTGACCCATTCTTCGGGATCAGCTACCCAGACTTCCAAATCCATTGGGTTCAAAGGCATGAAACGTGTTACGAGTAACTCAACGGCGTTCTGGATGAATCCCTCAGATAATGCTGGTAGACATGTCAGGGGAACGGCCCATGTTTGACAACGGTGACAATAACATACCATTTTCATTTGAAGTGCCGTCGCGACGGTTGGGAGTCCATTGCGCCAGACTCTCTTTGAATAGGACCATACCCTGTACAAGGTGACGAACAGGGAATGGGGCTTGATTAGAATCTACGAAATGCTATTCACCTTTAGTCTTGTGCAACACTAGTCTGCTTACCCGACACTAGATTCGGTGCTTCTGTAGTTGCTCTCACAACTTGTGACCAGTAGTAGAGTATCAAGTCGCTGCACATAGGCAAGGCGATGAATCTAGCAGGAGAAAGTTGCTGTAGTCGCCTAAAGAACTTGCCAAAGACGCGAACATGTCGGGTAAATATGTCGATGAACCGTTGCACTTGAGGATCCGTATTTGAGTTGGTCTGGGTCAGGCCTATCACAACATCTGTACGTAGTGCCATCAACCCTTTGACCTGCACAATAGAATTCTCGAAAAGTTCCCGGATCTAGAAATTTGCTCGTCATACAGAGTAAATCGCGAATTAAGTTTCATTCTTACTCGTGCTCGATTTGCCTCTCGTTCTTCCTTGGATACTTTGTCGATCCGATTCCATAACCACGTGGTCATCTTGACCAAGCATTTGTAGACCAGATGTGACAATAAAATGTCATCGCTTATTCGGGAGGACTGGATAGTTTGTGGCGTCACGGTGCTTGGCGATACGGTAGGCGCAAGTTGAGAATAGTACCGATAGAGTACAGGATACAAGGAATTGACAAGCTATGAGACAAGCTGGAATTGAAGAACCAAGGGAATAGACAGCAGCAAAGGAACCTTACGTTGGCCATTGTCTTGACACCATTCAACATCTTGATGCTTGCGAATTCCTTGATGATTCCGTTTAATAGCTTGACGCTTCGTCTCAATGTCAATACATCGCGTGGATCTTCGCTCATCAAAACGTATCGCTTCTGTAAGTGCACCTCGATAATACCAAGAAGGTCGTTGACGAGGTTTCCCCTACGATAAAGGTCAATCGTGAAGGGGATGATATTAACATCCATACCAATTACTAGGAAAATCTTGCCGTGCAATCTTGGCGACAATTACTTCGCTACATTGCGTGATCTAATGGAGAACACCAGATGAGTGAGATGGCACGTAAATTGAGAGAAGCGGTCACAGTCTCATCCTCTTCATCAAGGAAGGTTAAAGATCGGCTACGAATCCGAGCTCTATGTTCATCATTCAAAAGTCTAATAGAAGAAGATTAGATTCCTTCAATACGAGAGATCGACTGCTGACTTTCGTGATTTCCAGTGAGCCAGAGCGGCGTTCTTGAATTGGATGATGGCTTGTTGGCGAATTGCTACAGGAGCCATCCGTTGTCCAGCAATGTCATGCAAAGCATCATACGTCCCGAAAATATCAAGCATTTGCTTGAGGCGTTCATGAGATGCTTTCAGTTGAGACGGGTCTTGGGAGGAAGCGGCGTTCAAGACTTCGTATAGTTCCGTCGGAGATACATGCTCTACGTTTACACCCATCGCAATGGCTCGTCTTGGATCCATATTGCCCTAGAGCAATGGTTTTGAGGGCTCGTCCTGAGATGAGCAAGATTACCGAAATCGGAGACTGGAGCCAGTTCTTGAAACATATATAAACAACGCGTCGCGTTACAGCCATGTGTCACGGTCACAGCCTGTGTCACGTTCTGGAACTTGGTACTGGACTACTAGTACATGAACTACGCTGTTTCTTCGTCCCGCACCTCCATCTTTCTATATTTCAAGCCCGCTTCATTTCAGCCTACATCTTTCTCTCTTCGAAACAGATACGTACGGCTTTTCATGACGCCCTCTTATCAAAGTGAGGTTGTCGATGATTCAGAACCAGAGCGAGAAGAGTTGAGGATCCAAGAAAGATGTGAACGAGCACGTGGTCAATCTCAGAATCTCAGAGACCCCTTGGATGTTGTTGAAATATCGGATGAGTCCACAGACGGCCAGGGATGCACAAGTGGTATGTTCGTGTCCTCCTTCTCTAGAAAGATAGAATAATACTTCGTTGCAAAGCGGCACCATCAAAAGTCAACACAGAGCTCACGAATATTGGGCTGAGACCTCCTGATGCTCAAGATACCCTCGACGCACAAACTTTAGTCGATACTCAGCGCAGCATTGAAGAAGACGAGCCGAAAATTTCTCTGGCACGCTTTGCTTATTCTGGTGCAATTACCAGAAAAACATCCATTGTTAGTACGAGTCTCGCCCGCGGGGCCTCTAGTGCTGGTTCTATCGCAGAGACTAAGCATCCAGCGAAGAGGTCGGCCCATCGATTTGCGGCCCACTTTTCCGATTCTGACATAGGAAAAGTGACGACATGCGTTAGCTGCGATATCCGCTGGACGGCGAGGAAAACTGCTACTCAAAAGATGCTCCATATCCAGTCGTGTGCCAAAAAGAAGGGCCTGGCTGATGAGACTGTCCGGATCCTCCTTCGTAAGGAGATCGAGTCTTGCGTAGCAGGTACCATGTTAGGCAAAGGGAAAGGGAAAGAGAAGGTTGTGGATCCTCAAACCTTCTTGGAAGAAGTACTCGCCGAAACCGCTCCAAAAAGGAAGGGACGGCGAAAAGAAATTGAGGAAACAGTAAAAACCATATCTCAAACCAGAGGCCTCATTCTGGAGAGGGCGAGAGCTATCATTGCGCCAACATCGCCATCAAAGCATAGCGATGATCAGGACTCTTCAGTCTATGCGCACTTGCTCCGTGCTTCCATATCACCTTCCAACCTGAATGTCCCTCCACCGCCTACGCAGGCCTTTGGAAACAGTGCTCTAGCTCAAACCCGTCGAACAACGAGAAAGCTTTTCGACTATGATGCAGAAAATGAAGATTTACGTAATGGAACTCCTTCCAATAGCCAAACTCTCGCCCCCTCTCGGCTTGGTCCTCATATGAATGCTGAGCGATCCATTTCACCCATCAATGTGAATTTACGTGAATAGTTTGTAGGCTGACATGAACTAACAATATCTAGTACCTTTCTGTTCCTCCCATAACTTCTGTGGACGTTATCAACGATTGCTCAAGGGAAAGGCTTCTGAATGCCAGAACTAAGACGTCTCTTGAAAGATCCAGCGGATCGTCACCACCGAATCAATTTCTATCGTTGCCTGAAGGGGATAATGAACACGTTGTTATTCTCCGTAATAGAAACAACTCAACAATTGGTCCGGCACTAGACAATGACGATGCCTTTCTCCATTTTGATCCCGAATTTAAACATCTACCATACGACATGCACTCATTACGAACCAAACCGGAGTCTACTCTTCTCAAAATACCACCGTCCAAGATTTGGTCAAGATCGCCAACGAAATTAAATGCGATTACAAGGTCGACTCCCACTCTGTCCATTAAGACGAAATACAAATACCCTCCTTCCAAACGCACAGGTAGAATGAAAAGTTTGTTGGATGATGAAACAGTGGAGAACTTGGAACTGGAACTCAAAGACAAGATATTGGAAGACACTGATCTACATCTTCGTATCTTGCGTTACGAGGTAAGTCATAGAATCCACTCGAACTTCCTGAGTCATGAAAGGCAAGCAACTTCGCTCGGCAGCCGATCCATTTCGATGTCTTTTTGAAGTTAATGGTAGGCGACCATTTTCCATCGGTTTCAGAGAAAGCTAGGTTTCGTATGCGTTCTTTGCTCGACAAGCAGGTATGTGTAAAAAGCATAAGTCGTATAGCAGTTCGTCATTCAACTTGTTTCAGGCAATACATTTCTATGGGTGTGAGAAGACGAGCCGTCGTTAGTAGCTTTAATATATCAAGAACGGTTGATCAATATTCTAGTCTGGGGTAGTAAACTTGTTGAAGGTACAAGAACGGAATATACATTTCATTTCAAAACTTTCGTTAATAAGCCAGCTCGGGTACCCTCGCGAGCTTACAGCGCAGCATGAGACAGCCCTGAAACTTCTATTACACCTCCAACAAGATGAAGGCTACCAGCCACCAGAACTTTGACATGTGTAGACGATGTAAGCTTCTCGATTTCTTTCACTGCATGTTCAATAGAGGGAAGTACGTGAATCCGGGACGTAGAGAAGTTCGGGAGTAAGGAAGACCAAGCTGAAGCCAGTTCACGTTGGGTCTTCAATTGAGCAAGATCGTCCTCTGCAATGGCGATTGTTGTCAAGTCTGTCGAGAGTCAGCCAGGGTTGTATATATCGCAACCGGACAAAGAGAACCAACCGCCTTTAAAATGTCCATCTGCGTATGTGACATTAGTGCAGAAAATGACGTGGTCGAAGAAAAGATCCGCGTCGTCATTGGATTTGTGCAGCTCGATTTGAGCCGCTATTCTGGAATGAACAGTCCCAAGGAAAGAAGATCCCGATCGTCCGCTGGTGCAGTTAAACACGAGTACACGGAGAGGCCTTATTGTTGTCATCGTCAATGTTTCCTTGAAGTCAATCGTCAACCTACTTTGGCTCTCCTTGACTTAGGCCCACTAGAGGTGAAGCGAACCATTGTATGCAGCATTTGAGACTCTCCACAGTGTGCGCCCCATCCAGATACCAGGTGACATTATCTCGATTGGGATCCACAATTGTTTGACAACGCCCAGGCCACCTGGTTTTCTGCAAGGCTATTACAAACGTTTCCGGAAGAGGAGTCTGGGAGCCCAAAAATGATCGAGAAAGTGCTACAGCGAGGCTGGCATTCTGCACTTGATGGGCACCTGCAAGGCCTGGAAAGGAATGAGCGATCGATAAAACCCGATGAAACAACTTTGTCTGAGCCCCACCGAGTGCTACATTAGATAGACCAGGTTCTAGAGGTATGACGGTAAACGAAGATGCCTTGAATCAAATGAACATCCCGGAGATAGACAGGGCTTATGCAAAGAATTGACCTTTAACTCCTTGGCACGTTCTTCTAGCACGCGTAGTCCCTCGGGAGGTTGATTCACGGTTATCGCGGGTACTCCTTCCTAATCATCCAACTTTTGATTCAATTCCTCATCATCATTTGGATACACACCTTGAATATGCCTCCCTTTTGCCATGCAATATTTTCAATCGTCCGACCGAGCACAGCTACATGATCGATGCCAAGAGCTGTTATCCCGGTGACAATAGGACTTGGGACAATATTTGTGCTGTCATAGGTTCCTCCAACACCAACTTCTAGGACAGTCGCATCAACTTTGAGGGAAAGGAAAATGTGAAAGGCCAGGAGCGTCACAAATCGGAAATAACCTGGCATCAGAGATGTATGGGGAAATTGTCTCTAATCCCTGCCGTCATGAATAAAATCCAACCAAACGTATTGAAGATCATACCACATCGTTCGCAACCAAACGATCCCAAATTTCAAAGAAGTATGTTGCAAATTGCTCTTCCGATATGGGGGTCCCATTAATACGGATTCTCTCGCGAACTGCCACCAGGTGAGGCGAAGTATATAGGCCTGCAGTATACGCACTAGTAAGGAGAAATGATCACTCAATGGAGCTCAGTCGCACCAATTGTTGCATTGGGAAGGGTATGGCGGAGAATAGAATCCGTAAATGCACTGGTAGAACCCTTGCCCTTGGTACCAGTGATGTGTATGACATTGAGGGCGTTCAAGTCCTTGGGCTACGGACAACTTAAGAGGCTAATTTGTGGCATCCAGCCAGTACGTACAGCGTACCCGATCCTTCCCAAATATTCCAGCATCTCTGGAATAGCGAACTCGGTTAAACGACTTGATGCGCGGGCGGCTTCTAAAGCGGCTGCGTTAGATTGGAGAGAATTGAGGTGCTCGACGGCATCTTTGTAAGATCTCGTCGACATCCTTCTAACACTCAAAGTTATAGACCTGCAATACAGAGGACAAGGACGGCTGAAGATAGACGAGATAAGGTGAATTCGGTGAATTGGGTGCATCAAGCACACCTTTTTTTTTTGATAAAAAGTTCTCGCGTACCTATCGTGATCGATGACGAATCACGACATGATCACGTGAATACATGTAACGCGTTTGAACCTCCAAATTTCTAACGATCTTCGCCGGTCATTCATTTTCCTTGTATATATGCTCTGTGGATTAGTATTTTTTTATCCTGTCCTTTATTTTTATCTTTACGATCCGAACGACTCGAGCGTCACTCTTTGAATCAACACAGGGGCTAACAACGAACATACTCCACGAATGGAACAATACTTCCCGGTCATCTCTAGAGCCTCCAACCTTCGTAATATATCCGAAGAGAAGGGAAAGAAACGGGTTGATGCGAAATATAGGCCATATCCTTCGAAGAAGGCTAATAGTAAGGGTCAGGATACATTGTAAGTCTTGTTGCCTTTTTCGCTTGGTTTCTTCACTGAAATGGTATGTATCGAAAGCTCTCGTTTCAGGGAGAAACTCCAACAAAGTGATACGAAAATCTCGTCCTCGGCATTAACCAAATTCGTGCTGGGCACTTTATCAGACGAATCGAATCCAATAACACACTCCGATATCAGAGAACGTTCAGGCGCGTACATATGGAACAGTGGCTGACATGGGTCTGATTTCTCTTGACCGTGCAGATCATGTTGTATCTATTTCAACTGGACATCAAGTTGCGGACAAACCACTAGATCGAGGGCTGTATATGAAAGACCGGGAACGCAAGCTGGCTATTCAGCGCGAGGTCAAGTTCAAGAATAGCGGAGGTCAAGTCTTAAGCAACGTTCGCGCCTACATCGACGGCTTTTTAGAAAACACGACAGACCTCGAGATGAAAAAAATCATCACCCGGGCGGGCGGCGTCATGCTGTATGTCCCCTCCATAGACTCGAGCCACCTGACCGACTTGAAAATCACAGACCTACTCCCTCTGGATGCACACACATTGTAACTTCGATGCAATTGAGCGGGTCGAAGACGCAGAAACTCCTTGCAACTAAGTCACGGATCAAAGTCCACGTCGTTAAACCCGAATGGGTGTTCGACAGCATTAAAGCTGGGAAGAGACTATCTGAGAGAGAATACGCGATCGTTAAGAATTCAGCCATGAAGACATTACAAGACGTGCTAAAGAAGGAAAGTGATTCGGGCAAGTGACAAGTCAAGATACTATTTCGTTATTATCTATCTCATTTATATATCAATGGAGTTTCCCGGAAAGATGTTAGAATAGGACAAGTCAAGATACTATTTCGTTATTATCTATCTCATTTATATATCAATGGAGTTTCCCGGAAAGATGTTAGAATATAGTGTCAAATTCCGTTGAACATCCTCAATATTTTCAAAGGCTCCTCATTAACATATTTTATACAACATAGCTCATCTATCAAATTTAATAGTCATCACGGTATAACAAGTATTCCAAGAAAAAAAAATTCAATGGTGCCCTTCATAGATTCCGAAAATGTCTCCTCCGATCCAGAAACCGCAGAAAGCAAAAGCAACCTAGAGCTTGTGGTGAACTCATAGGGCATACCAATACTAGGAAGACATGTCCTCCGATACAGTTGACCACATCAGACGTGAAGTCGACAAAGGCAGAAACCTGAGAGATATTGTCAGCGAATCTTCAAGACTTGGAACGGAATATTGAGGAAAAAAGATCAGGACTCTCAAGCGTATTAGAGAGAGCCAGGGTATTTGTCGTCGTAGCACAGAAATGCACTTGGCCTGGTGCACAGCGTAATATCATCCTGAAAAGAACATGAAAACATACTCACCTCGAGCAAAGTGGACAAACGAACTGCATGGAAAAAAAGAGGTTATATACAGCAGGGTATTTTTCGCACGCCCACGGTTAACGTGATGGATGATGTTGGTCTCATGTGTTTCTGAGACGTCGAGCGCGTCAACTTATGTTTGTGTGACTCTGCTGTTCGTTCTTGACTTCAATGCACCACCTCTTCACTCCAAATCATGTCCAGCTGCTCAACTCGTGCTATCCTCCCGCCTCCGCCCTCTTGACTGCAGGCCCCGAGTATTCCCCGAACTCACAAGAACTCAGTCGTCTCTCTTACTACGCGTCTGCCCGTCCCGATTCACCATCACAATTCTGGCCCTGATTATTGTTTTAGATCTAATCATCCCTCAAAGCTCACTAAAATTTGCTCTGAAATCGAGAAGAGAGTGAGACATGAGGCGCGCAAAGCTCGTGCTGGCAACATCCGAACCAGAGCGTATGTATAGACTCCATCTCCCCTTCTTTCCTGTTTCTTAGCTGTGCACAGATCCCTTTTGATATCACTATTTATTCTGCGGGCGCTTTCCACAGAATGTCGTCGGGACATGGCTCTTCTTTCTCCGTCACTCGTAGCCTGTGTAGACGTCACGATGGAAGCAGTTCCAACAGACTTGGAGGTTGCTGCTAGAGCAGCCAGCGTCGTATGTCTTCAATAGTGATACCTTCCTTGTTCTTATCCATGTACCCAGTTCACGTCTTGGACTACATATACAGATGGCCACCTAATTGGAACCGACAGCACCTTGACTAAGGATTATCTATCAGCCCTCAGCCGCTTTGCAGCCTTGAGCTGCTCTACCTTGGCAGATAATGAAATTCGAAACCGGTCAGATACACTATGTCAAAAACTTGCCCGATCTTCAACTGAAAACCTTCTATAGTACTCGCTTAATAGGATTCGCCGCTCTCTTTGGTGCCTTGAACTCAGAAGCTCTATATCATGATCCTATCCAGTTCAAAACGCAAGTATCTATAATAATGAGACCCATTCTCGTCACGCTCTTTGAAACAGGAATAGATAATTTGGATCAACAGTAAGGCATTGATTACACTGACTTTTCTTTCTCATCACAACCAACCAATTTCAGGGCTCTTGCCGTCAAGGATATGCCTTCGTCCCCGTACCTAGCAGAGTTTCGGGCCAGACCTATAGTCGAGCGACGTGCCGCTTCAATCCATCTACATATTGATGGAGACAAGGGTCCATCCATGGGGGACGTTTCTAATGCTGCGCTGAGTGCACTATATTCTCTTGCTGGTCATACCAACGGCGTGCAATTAGGAATCATCATGCACTCAGCTTTCGATAGCATCAACGATGCGCAGGCCTGGAATGATGTTCCGCATTGTTGTTGGTTATCACAGAAGATGGCTGAGTGGGCTCAGTACCAATATAGGTTTGCCGTGCCAACATGGTTAATTGAGCGGCTTTGTGAAAATCAAGACCCTTCAGCTGTTGGTAACCATGCTACAGTCGCAGAAATGGCAACCACGATTTTCAGTTCATCGGTACCACTGGTGAATTTATCCACGTCAGACATCACTTCAAGCCTCATAGCACTACTTTTACGTCGTGTGGAGTCCGATCCCGATGACGCTATTCTTCCAGAATTAATTAGCTGTTTGTCTTCCCTTGGACGCCATGTCTATTATTCAGATCAGATTCAAGATCTCGCTGTGAGTTTCCATCGAGAATGCATGAACCGTACTGAACTCGACTTAGAGTGAAATAGTCCATCACATTACAGTACTAGAAGCTCGTGGAATCATCAGCCAGGGAAGGTCCGGTTCAGCGATGCATAGAACACAGGCCATTCGATGTTTGCTTGCTGCACTTTTTGGCCTCGTCCAGGCTGCAGACATGGGCAAATCCGTGGAGAAGCCAGATGTAGTCGACTTCAGCCATGGATCCACGCCTGCCGAAGCTTTTAAGCAGGAGATCGCTAATGTGCGCGTATCACGAAGAACACCAATACCTCCCGACGTGTGGCAGGATACTGTTAGTTTACTCTGCGACAACGACTATGCCATACGGTCCGATTATGCTGATGCTTTAATGTTCTACCTCACGGAAGAAATGCCTAAACATGGTGACAATAATGGGGAAGGTGTTAAACGGTTGAATGGGATTGCTACTGGACCGTCAACTCACGCCGTTAAGCTGAATATCTTGCTACATGCCGGAAACCATGGTACAAAGTTCCTCCATGCTGTTCATGCATACCTCTACATTCTCGCTACTTCCTCTTCTCTGGGCCTCGCCTCGAGTTCCTCCAGATCCGCTTCACGTTTCACCCTGGACGATCCTTCGCAACCTAAGGTTATTCAAGATGCAGATGATGAGGGTGACGTGCCAGAGTCCGAATTTCAAATACATGTCAATGGACGGCGCTCTTTCTCAATGCAACAACGCCCAAGGGAGAGGAAGGCTTCAATTGTCCAACGATTACTGGAGCAGAGCTCATCAAGCCTTGTCTCGGCGTCAGCGTGCCTATCAGATTACGCTCTCATTCTCAATGTGCTCACAACCATACATGAAGAGCTTCCCGTACGAGGCCTACTAACAGGTATTCCCATGTTGATTGCTTTGCATTCAGTCACGTCGAACGTGAAGCATTCTGGCACTAATGTGAACCAACGCGTCAATGCAATTAATGAAGTTATTGCTCGAGTGTGGCTGGTTCTTGGACTAGTTTGGAGTGCTCCGCAGCTGGCACAGCTGGCAGAAACTGTTTGTGTATTTCGTAACCTTTGATCCGCAAGTTTTGAATTCTTTCTAGGCGTTAGCATCGTCGCCAAACATCCTGCCAGCGATCCAACGCCACAACCTTACAAACCAAATATACCCCCGCGATCCTGTAGAGTTCCCTCCAGCTGTAGATTCAACTGTAGAATGGAAAGGCGTCAGTGTTAGCGCTGCTCTAGACATCCTTACGAACAGTCCCTCTGTTCTTGAGGCAACTGGTTTGGATCGAGAAGGGCTCCTTCATAGATTTTCGTCGCTGTGGACACCCGACGAAGCGCTGCAGAATTGTGAGTGCCATATCTTTTGTCCGAACGACTTTTATCCTAATTCACCGATAGCAGTTGAGCGGTCGTCTTCATTCGACAACACACTTCGAGGAGATGGGCTCGCTCCCCTTCTCAAGATTTCCCCAGCACTCACGCACATCGAAAATATCTCACAGCAAAGTTTGGCGCGCTCGACGCGAGGAGTTGGCGTTGCGGACCTGAGGAGTGCTCTTGAAGGCCGTAACAGTATATCGAACCCGGCACTGGTGCGGCCGGCTTCGATATCGACTCTTGACCATGCTCCCTCGACCACAGATGGGGGAAACAAGCTTACACAAACACGTTCAAGAACAAGAAATCAGAAGCGTCCTTCAACCCGCGGGGCTGGCGAAGTTCGGGATGTGCTCAACAAGCTAGGCATTGGTGGGAACGGGAACCTCCTCAAGGCGTCCTTCCCGGCTCTACCAAAATCCAATTCACGGTGGGCCGTTCTCTATACCAATCTTTGTTGTTTTGTCTTGATAATATCTATTAACAGCGCGCCCCCATACAAGTCATAGCAGCATGTGTAGCTTTCTGTTTGTGTAGAAGTCTTTTCCCATATATATTGGTTGGTTCGGATATTTGCTTTGGATTTTCTTCCTCATACTTATGGGTACTTTTGATGTGTAATCTGTCAATATGTATGAACAATATGGCTGCAACATTCTCCAAGGTGTCTATCGGAATACTGTCTACTGCCGCGGTTGTCGACTGGCAGAAACAATTTTTCGCTTTGCCTCCTCGTGCAAGTTTGCCCAATACGCAATCTCTTGTTGTGACTTGGGATGAGCCGACAAAGTGTCCTTCTGAATGAATCAGGTGGATCAATAAGTGTGCGGCGTGGCCTGAAAATTGACATACACTCAGTCCCTGTAGTAACGACTCGTAGATCGACAATGAAGCTGTCGCTCTTTTCACAACATCAGTAATGGAATATGTGTGCCGCAGAATCAACTTTGTCAATTCTTGTCGTAGACGAAGGAGACTACACCAAGCTCATCAGTTTAGATGCACTTTGGAGAAGAAATGCCCGATGCGTCACTTTGCAAAAATCATAGTCTCTTCCTCCTGCTCCGTCAATTGAATAAACGAGCTGAACATGGCGCTGTAACGTTTGCATATCTATAAATTATTTGAAATTTTACACACTGTAAAAAAAATAATTAAATCGCAGGGACGCACGCTGGACACGCCTGCATCGCTTGTAGCGATTGCACGGCTGAAGTATCCTGAGCTGCCACCCTCAGCGAGCTTCTTCAGAGCGTCCACGTTCTCTGCCATCGCTTTTTGGAATACAGGCCACATCTGCAGTCTGAGGCCGAAAACGTAAAATTCCACAGACGGGCAATTGCGCTTTTGCACCTCCACGACGACGTCTTCCATTAGACGGATCATTGTGAGCAGAGGAACGGCGGGAGGTATTGGGTCGAGCGTTGATCTGAGGAACGACTGATGCGGTGATATGAGTAATGCTCCGTTGAAAGAAGAAAAGTGACTTGCTTCGCAATATGTCAGGACGGGGTCCATGACTTGTTTCCACAATGCATCCGTACCAGCTTGTTCTTCCTTGCTCGCTGTCTCAGCTGCACTGAGAGCATTTACAATACCTGGAGATACGACACGTTGGCCGCCATAATCTGACTCCGCTACTGATCTCTGATCAGCGAAAGTTGCTCTATCTGGTGACCGTAGAGATGGGGACAACATCGGATCTGAGCTCTCTTTCGTGGGTAGAGAGGCTGCGACAGAGAAGAATGTCTTGATGAAAGTGTACTCGCTAGTTGCGTTATCCATGAAAACGAGTAGTAGCGATCGAAGCAGCGCTTCGATTGGTTCTTTCTTGCTTTCGAGTTCAGTAAACTGATGATCCTTTGAGAGGGATACTCACATGAGATTTATCATCTGCCATGTATGCTAATGTGATACCAGGTCCTACAATCTTTGCAAACGCGAGGCGCTCAAGATCTACTTGAAGATCTTTCTCTCGTTCACTAGCCACAATGTTTTCATGTTTCTCAACGAAACGAGCCTATAAAGCTACATATAAGCTTTTTGAGCATGAGGAGAACACGACGAACAAAGCACCTTGATCCACGTTAGACTTCGCGCATATCTCCGGAAACCAGTCTCATAGTAAACGCGCGCCGCACCGACGTATGATCTTTGCACCTCATGCGCGACATCAGGTGCCTGCCTTTGCAAGAAAGCGAAGAGTCCATTGTACTTGAGCAGAACAGATGTCTGTATGACTTGCATGTTGGTAGTGACATTGCTGCGAATAGGCTGGAACAACGCAAGGAAGAATGCGCGTAGCTTCGTAGCTGCCTGTGAAGTCTACTCAGGGATAACTCAAGGGGGAGAAAGGGTCTGCCATACCGCTATCCGCAGACCCTCAGCAACCTCCCCTAGGTCTCTCGCAGCCTTGACCCGCGAGCGAGCTTTAATCGTCACCAGGCACCGCTCGAAATCTTCTATACCTTCTATCCATGGTTCTCCAACAGGCGAGTCCAAGATTAGAGTTGCTAACGCGGGGGGTATCGTGATGTCAGCAAGGAGGCTAGAGAGAGGTTTCTCGATTCTCTAGGAGAGGAGGTTTAGACAAGGACAACGACCGCGTATGGGAGAAGAATTTTGACTCACCCTTCGAGCTTTGAGTCTGTTCTCGATGGCTTTGCTCCTGTCTTGCAGTTCTGAGATCTGCCCGGATACTGCTGATAGATCTTTCTTGAATGTGGATAAGAATGACTCTAGGGAGTCGAGAAGGTTGACACTCGTCTTGGAGTAGTTCGTCAGCCCTTGTGAACTAGGGGTGCTTGAGCTTGTGCGTACCTGAACCTGGTCGTGGAGCTGGAGGAAGTCGTGCACCCGCCTGCGGTCTGGTTTGATTAGTTGTTAGGGATTGAATCAAAGATTCTGTAATAGCAGGACTTGCATGAATTATTATGCTCCACGGAATAGCGGTGAGTACTCAAAGACTCGGAAAGTGGAGAAGTCATAATTATCAGAGCGGCAATTTGAATAAGTGATGACCAGTGCTAGCCAGCAAAACGCGTTGAATGATGGAAGACATCAGTTTCCGGGCCGGGTGCCGTTCCAAAGAACTTTTGAGCAAGGTATGCTGGCGAAGGTATACAAGAATATGGTATATTATCTCTGGAATCTACCGTAATATGAGTACCCGTACGAGAGCTGTTAAACTAATGCGTAATTCTCGCTATTTGCCGTCATCCCAAGTCCATCATCAGGAGCATCACTCTCCTCCCCAAGTACGTCGAAACCTTCCCAGTCAAACCCAGGTGGATCCTCAACCCGCTTCGATAAAACTGTCAGCAGATCCGGATACTTGGTCTGGGAAGCCTTTATCCAATGCTTGCTGATCATCCAGGTGGCCACACCTTCTGGTGGGAGCGCAAAGTCCTTAGGAGGCCCAACACAGCGTTCCTTTTTCCCTATCCCACGTTTGGGCATCAGGTATTTATCTTGTCTTTCTTCTTCGTCGAGGATGTCGTAGAACCGCTTCAGCCGGGAACTTCGCCACTGATGGCCGCGAGTATACAGCATGCCGAGTGATCGTGAGCCAGTACCGTCGTCGTCCGAGTCGTCAGAGGACATGCATTCTAATTGTAATGCGCCGTCAAAGATAACGTGTTGTAGGGCATCGACTTTCAATCTTGCTTCAGCTCGATTGTTGAGTTTCTGGTTGCTCTCGAATTAAGTCCACAGAACAACACAAGAGATGTTATAACCCACCAGCTTCTTGCGCGACACGTGTCTCGCCCTACGAGCTTTAGTATCCTCACGTTGTTTGTACTTTTGCGCGTCGTCCGGGCTGTGTTGAGCCTTGAACTTTTGCCGAAGGGTAACAAAACACGACTCGAAGCACGATTCGAGATTCTTCTTCCCAAAATCCTTATCAGGGACATGTTTGTACTTTTTACGCTTTGACTTGATGTCTGCGAGGATGCGCGTCTTCATGCGTGTATTGTGGACCGATTGTTTCGTTGTCTTGTCCCACACGAAGCGGATGGGGTCGTTGGGTCCTAGAGTTACACCCTCCGTGTGGCTGTCTGGCAGTTCTTTGTCAGTATCAATCTTCATCATGCGTAGAATGTGCGCGCGCATCGCGTGCTGTGAGGCTGCGATGAGACAAAAAAGACGGAACGAGTGAAATACACACATGGATAGTCAGACAACGTGTGTCATGATGATTGATACGCTTGACACGGTGGCCGTTGGTGGATGAACTCTCTGACGCACTACTTTCGCTGTCGCTGGAGAGTTCTGAGCTTTGTCTCTTCTTCCCGGCGCTAGGAGGGACAGAAAGGCTGTGAAGTCGTTGCTGGTTTGGCTGGACAGAGTTGAGATGCGGAGAAGGCGAGGGGGTAACAGCAGAAACGGGGGTTTGCAAGGCAGAAGGCTCGGAATGAGGCGATGGTTGAAATCTATTATCGTAAAGGTGTTGATCGTGGAAAGGCTGGTTTGAGGATCCCTGGACAAAGGTAGGGTATGGATAGGACGAGACAGGTGAGACTGGGGTTGCCAGCTGAGGGGATTGCTGGATGGCCAGCGTGGGCGACATGATGTGTTGTGGCGTCAAAAGGCCTGAGGAGCTGGGAGTCGGGTCGCCATTGTTCGACGCCCGAAGAGTGATGACTTCCTGGGTGAGCTCCTGGAGTCTCCTTTCCATTGCTTCCTGCTGCCGGACGTACTTGGCCTCCTGCTCCCGTTCCCATTCCAGACGGCGCTTGCGTTCGACCTCCTGGGCCTCGCGCGTGGAGGCTACCATGCGCAGGAGCTCCTGCACTGCCTGGATGCTTGCTGGATTCGGCTGACGAGGAGCAACGGCATTTGTGCTGTAGACTGGGGTATGGGCCGATACAGGAGTGGCATACGGCGGCTGATGCTCAGAGATGGCAAGCTCGAGCTCGCTGCGGTGGGGAGCATAGGACTGAGGCTGGGGAGGTGCTAGCTGCTCGTAGGGCACGGCGTAGGAGGGACGAGGACGGGGCTGGTTGGCGTACGGATTGAGGGCATTGGAGAGCTCGCTGGAGGGCATGGCCCGCTCCTCCACCGCCCCTCAACTTTCTCCACACGCCCAACGCTCTTGCACAACACCCACAAACAACCTCCTCTTTCGGGCGACGCGTCACCTCTCCTCTCAAGACGAAGAATGGAACAAGACTTTGAAGGCATGATGGCCCAAGCTCAGGCGAGGCAAGGTGTGCAAGGGCCCAAGGCAGATGCGACAACTCCAGACAAGTGCATATCTTTTTGTGTCGACAACAGAGCTCTCTTGCTAATCTCTCGCGTCTAGTGGCGAAGTCATTCACATCTCATCATTAGCGCTACTAAAGGTCAGTTCTGCTCTTTCTCATCTTGGCACAGTGCTCAAGGCGACCAGATGCTCAAACACGGCCGTGCAGGAGTCCCGATGGAAGTCATGGGTCTGATGCTGGGCGAGTTTGTCGACGAATACACTGTACAAGTAATCGACGTCTTTGCAATGCCTCAATCCGGAACGACAGTAACCGTCGAATCTGTCGATCATGTATTCCAAACAAAGATGGTGGACATGCTTAAACAAACGGGCCGGTGGGTCATTTTCTTTCCTCCTTGACGCGTCTTGATCTTATTAACCCCAGGCCCGAAATGGTTGTCGGCTGGTACCATTCACATCCAGGCTTCGGCTGTTGGCTATCAAGTGTTGATATCAACACGCAACAGGTCAAGTCGTTCTCTTTAGAACAGTGGCATGCTCAACCTGACCCCAGTCCAGTCCTTCGAGTCCCTGAATTCCCGCTCTGTCGCAGTCGTCATTGATCCCATACAGTCTGTGAAAGGCAAAGTAGTCATTGATGCATTCAGGCTTATTAACCCCAACACCGTCATCTCTGGTCGCGAGCCACGGCAAACGACGTCGAATATCGGTCATATCAACAAGCCATCGATACAGGCCCTCATTCATGGTTTGAACCGACACTACTATTCGATCGCCGTCAACTATCGGAAAACAGAGCTAGAACAATCCATGCTGATGAATCTCCACAAACGGAATTGGACCGAGGGGCTGAAACTGCGGGATTTTAATGCACATAAGGAGGCTAATGAGAAGGCGATCAAGGTTCGTTCGTATTCGATTAAAGTGTGGTAACCAACAACAACTCTGGTCTCTCTTCTCCAGTCGATGCTCACATTGTCCGAGGCGTACAACAAATCTGTTCAAGAAGAATCGACCTTGTCTGCAGAGCAACTTAAAACACGACACGTTGGGAAGCAGGATCCGAAACGACACTTGGAAGAAGCGGTAGAGAAGGCGATGGGTGACCAGGTCGTCCAAAACCTTGGCACCATGCTCCTTGCGGAGCTATAGCATAGGCTCTAGTACAGTTGCCTTTAGCGTGTAAGCATAATTATATTTCTTTTCTCATCAGCCGGAAACGAGTATGGAAACGAGGTCTCTATAGGGGCACCGCCTTCTTATGGATCACAAGGACTGGTAACGTGTCTCAAACTATATAGGAACCGGATCGTATATTCAAGTGCCTGAGAGTAGACATATCTAGTCTCTCGAAAAAATGCGTCTAGTTCGCCAATTCTCAGTTTCTTCTTGAATGAACCTCAACTTTTTTTTGCCCACAAGCCGAGGCAGAGAATAGTTTTTTGTCTCACACTTGGAATGAATGTGGAGACACGGGACTTCTTATCGCGGACTTGGAAGTTCATGGGTGTTGGGATTCTACTTTATTTCCTAGATCGAGATGTATCTCGTCACAACATTTATGACCGCTGTTTGATCAACATGGACAAGTGACCTATGCGAGCCAAACTGGCGGGTGCGTGCGCCAATTTTAAATGTGATCGTAAACAGGACCCCCAGGACCAGAAATATGCTGTTGGTCTACTGTTTTCGATTTCTGGTTTTGGAATTGAAGTAGGATGAACTTCTGCTGAGGACTGGGATGATACCCATCATCTTTGCTCTTCGGATTGCCTTGCCCATTCGGCGCTGACTTTTTGAGGTGAGGCCTGTAACGTTCCGACCATAAATTTTGCCCATTTCCGAGACGTAGTGAGATAGAATATTGGGGTCCGAAGCGAGGTCTAGGGGGTCTATGTCATTCTGGTAGAAGACGTCGTGGTAGCGGGCGACAGAGGCTGGCGGGCCTTGCTGCGCCCTGCGAGTTTGATATGCTCGCGGAGCATTGGAACGCGCCTTGGACGTAAATTCGTGTGGTCTTATGAACTGCGCTTGTGGTCAGTGATAATGCCGTGTATTTGTGCAGATAAAAACGAACATAATTGTATTGAAATGGTTTCCATTTGTCGTCTGGTGAACGATGGAGTACTGGAGACGCGGTCAGACGGGCGAAAAGAAAAGATGGAACGACAGACCTGGGTCGTCCGAATCAGGATTGCCGAACCCCCTCTGCCTTTCTGGCTGTGACTCGTCATGTTCTTCAATAAGTCGTTGGACTTCCCTCATTGGCTCTGCGTCTGCATCTGCATCTGGAAAATGATCTACTGAAGAAGGGTTTGCTGAATAGTGGGCGACGAATGCTGGGCGGGCGGCGAACACCGAGCGACGAGTGGCATGACGGAAAAGGCTGAGCATTTTGGCTGAAGAGCCAGCGCTGAAACTGGAATTTGCCTCACACGGAGTTTGCCGGAGTCGAAATAATTCTGGGCAGGACCCGGTGCACCCTGTGACCAACGGACAAAAATTTGAACTTGGCGTGTCTCAGAGGAACAAAGGAGGCTGGATGCGATGGGCGCTGTGTGCAGCGAGGATCACAGCCTGCAGACGTGTCTGGGAGCCAGAGGGGCCGGTGGGAGGGAGATCTGGGGGCCAGGGGACAACAAAGACGTTACTGATGTGAGATATGATGAGGAATATATTATGTGGTTGCACCTCTCCTTTCACCCAGCTCCGTCCCGTCCCATTCATGTCGTCCTAGCATCCCCACAAACCTTCAGTTCTCTCTATCTCCCATCATACATATAATCCCCTGTCTCTCTCCTCTTCTTCCTCATCCCTTCCATGTCCGACTCCCTCAACCCTCGCAGACCTCCTCCCAGCCCCCTCGTATTTTCTCCAGAGACCCCCCAGGGCACCACCAGCAGCCACGGCTCTGGTCCCAACACCGTATCTATGCCTTTTGTCCGACGTCATGTCACCCGTCGCCTAAAAGCCGCCAAGGCAGAGTGCGACAAGGAGCTTCAGCGTGTCACAAACAACATCACTGCTTTTTTCGAGGAGAGGCTCAGAGACGCTGATCATGAAACTGAACGCGAGCTTCGTGATCGTGAGCGTGAGCGCGAACGCGAACGTGAAAGAGGCAGGGACACTCATGGGGACTCCCTCACTCCCGATTCAGAGCGTCTTCGTGACGCCCTCCAAGGCGTAGAGCATGCATCTGCTATTCAGAGCGACGAGTACAGCTCCGATGGTGGATACGAGGCAGAGGTCGAGTATGGGCAGCATGCCCGTCAACGTGCGTATCATCTCGTTGACGAAAAGTTTCCTCTTCCACCAGCTCTGACCCATCATGCCTCGTCGCCTGGCCTCAATGCAGCATCGTCTTCTTCCCAGATGAGTCCTGCGACTCTCCGCCGACAGAATACAGCGCCTTGGGATAGGCCACTCAGTTCCTCCGTGTCATCAAGTGCCATTGCGGCCAGCCCCGCATCATCCAACATCCTACTGCCAGAAACTTCCTTGACACGCAAACCCACAAACCCAAACTCCGCATCTACCTCGTGGGGTACTGGCGGAGCTGCTTCTCGCCGACTTTCTCGCACAATTCACATAGTCCCTCATCCAACACGTTCTGGCCAGAGTTCTCGCTCAACCTCACGTTCACGTTCCCCGCTGCCACCTCTGTCAACTCATGCAAGCTTCTCCGAGTACGTAGGTTCCGCTCCCACTTCGGCTAACCGCCGGGCTTCTCGTATTCTCGTCGACGACCCCGTGGACCCCATCATGTCTGCCCTGTATGCTATAATCTCGGTTGCCACTGATATTACCGACATGTCCGTCACTCAACTCACTGCCCAACCCAAGATCTGTGAATCTCTTGTACAGAGAATCCAGAGCATCGGTAAGGCTTGGGATGATCACCCTGATTGGCATGGACGCAACTGGTACGTTCAGGTGCTTTTGGCTGTGGCAAGTCTTAGTCGCGTCGTCGAGTGGTGGGAAGCTGAAAAGCAGTTCTGGAACTTTGATGATAACGAGGACGAGCAAGACGAGCCTTTGATGTTCGTCACCAAGTCTGTCGATGAACCGGCTATCCCGCGCTCATCGTCTAGGCGAGCAGATGCAGATGTAGAAAACTTTAGACTCAACCCCGATGATGATACGGGGCGAAAAAGTCCTCATCCCCCATCTCAAGTGCGACGGTTGCGAGGCGACGAAGCCAAGGACCAATCGGCATCTAGTTCTACTCGTCACACCCCAAGTATTCCTCCTGCCGGCACACCTTCCAAGGATACAGAGCCTGCCAGATTCTTGGCCACAGAGCGTCTGAGGCTGCAAGCTGAAACGGCGCATAACCAGAATATTGTGATGGAGCTCAGCCTCGATGGTGATCAGCTCCTTTGGATCAATCATGCCTGGAGGGTTGTTGTTGGGTTCGTCTCATGATCACTTCTTTGATCTCTTTGAAAACTTCTAACATGGATCTCTAGCACTGATCCTGAGGAGTTGATTGAGACAGGGACGCGAATATCCGAGTTGCTCGCACCTAGCGACTGGGATGTCTTCAAAGAGGCTACCATGCGTCTTCGGGAAGATGACTCTCACACTGTGGAAGCCCGGTTCAGACTTTCCGTAGAGCCAGCTTCAGAACGAGACCCCAACGCTGGTTTCTTATTCCAGCCAATGGAAGGTAAGGGGATGTTGATGATCGATCGTGAAAATGGTCAACCCTCACATACTATGTGGGTTGTGAAACCTATCGGTCCTGCTCGCTATGAAAACGACTCGCTCCAACTCGATCTTGGAACAGACGACCTTGCATCTGAACCCGCGTCATCTGCTGTTACTTTCGGTGACCGTCCGCCTAGTGAACCAACGACACCCTTCAATTTCGCCCGCCCGATCATGGTTGATCCCATTCTCTGTCGTATATGTGAATGCCAGATCCCGCAATGGTACTTTGAGAAGCACAGCGAGACGTGCGCCGAGACCCATCGCCTGGAGGCTGAAATTATCGAGTGCAACGAGTCTATTGCCGAGTTGCGTAATACCATTCGAGATCTTGGTGTTGCTGTCGATCGGGCCTCGCCGACTTCTGTTCCAGAGTACCGAGGCATGCCCATCTTCATTCCAGCTGCCTCACCTATCGTTTCATCACCGTTGCACCTGTTCCGTGCTAATAAAATGCAAAGCTTTGGCGTGAAGAAGATCCAGAAGCGGTTACTAGACCAGCTTGAAGATATTCTCCAAGTTGCGTCTGAAGTCGCGATACCGACTCTCAAGGAGGAAGAAGCGAAGGAGCCGATTGAGCGCCAACGCTTGTTGTCGCCTGGTTCTGAGCGGAAGATTTCGCAAATTCGCAACTGGTCTAAGCCCACGACGGAGGATGCTGCTCTTGGTCAGCTTGTACAAGACGCTGAGAGGGTCATGCGCCAAAAGATTGACAATGTTGTGCGGATGCAGAATACCATTCGTTATGCGGAGAAGATCTGGCACGAGTGGGAAGAACGTGTGGAGGAGGCTTTGGCACTTGCGACAGTCGATGAATGCGAGAGCGATAGCTCGGACGAGGACGACTCTCACGAAACACAGGGAGATAATGCAAGTTCAAAGTCTTTATATGTCTTAAATGCTGAAGCATCTTCCTCTGGACCCACCCCATTAGCGTCTTCGTCTCCAGCCCCGACACCTACACCCTCTGCTGAAGTCCGGCCTGCTACCGTCCCCATGCCCTCAGCTCCCATTCCAATTCATGGTCCGCGACAATCACTTCACACGAGATCGTCAACGCCTTCATCCATTTCATCCCCACTCGCCCTCGCAGCCCCCATAATTGCGCCATCATCACCTGAACTTCCTCTCATGACTCTTGATGATTACCCTCTGAACTTGCAAATCAAGGCCCGTAAGTCTATACAGAATCTCATGGAGCCTAAATTTATAGTTACTCCACCCGCGTCCCCTTCTCTTGTAGCACGCGATGGTTCGCAATTGACTCGTGAGCCCTCGACGAAGCGCGGCCACAGGCGGCACTCTACCATTAACTCTATCACGAGTCCCCCTGGTCCTCTTTCCCCTAGGCAGTCATCAGCACCGTTATCCCGGACAACACTCACGTCCATCAAGGACTTTGAGATCATCAAACCCATCAGTAAAGGTGCTTTTGGATCCGTGTTCTTGGCGAAGAAGAAAGTTACCGGCGACTACTACGCTATCAAGGTTCTGAAGAAAGCTGACATGATAGCCAAGAATCAAATCACTAACGTTAAGGCCGAGCGCATGATCCTGATGACGCAGGCAGAGTCGCCTTTTGTGGCTAAACTTTATTTCACCTTCCAAAGTAAGGAGAACCTTTACTTGGTCATGGAATACCTTAACGGCGGTGATTGCGCGGCTCTCATCAAGTCAATTGGGTGTCTTCCGGAAGAGTGGACGAGGAACTACATTGCCGAAGTTGTTCTTGGGTTAGAATACCTCCATCAACGGGGCGTTGTCCATCGGTAAGCCGTCCATCCCTTGACATGGGAATTGCTATTTAATCATGTCATTCAAGTGACTTGAAGCCTGACAATCTGCTCATTGATCAGCATGGTCATTTGAAGCTGACAGATTTTGGTTTGAGCAGGATTGGTCTGCTGGGACGCCAAAATCGGTTGAACCAGCCAGGGAGGCAGTTGACGAGATATTCTTCACGGTCGCGTCCGCCTTCCATGGACTCGGCGTACTTGTCCTCGCCAATGATTAATCCGGAAACGACGACGACGGCGACAGGAGGCTCGTATTTTCTACAGAGAACGCATTCTGGTTCTCGCGCGGCAAATTCACCCTATCCACTTACAGATGACGTGGAGTCGAGCGGATCAGAGTCATTGTCTGGGTTTTATACACGGCGATCAATGAAGGCAACTGATAGCCCGTTGCAGTCCTTTGCGACTGAGTTGACAAATGAGCTCCTTTCTCATTCAAACGGCGGTACACCCCCGGGAGAACAGAAGGTAGTTGGCACTCCTGACTACCTTGCTCCTGAAACGATTCTTGGACTTCGAGGAGATGACGCTGCTGTTGATTGGGTAGGTCTGCGTATTTATCAAGTCATTCTCCCGTTCATGTAATCTCTCCTTTGACAGTGGGCACTTGGGGTCATCACTTATGAGTTTCTATATGGGATACCTCCTTTCCATGCTGATACCCCGGAGAAAGTCTTTGAGAACATTTTATCTGGTCACATCGAGTGGCATGAAGACTGGATTGACTTTTCGGACGAGGCACGAGATTTTATGAGAAGACTAATGACACTCAATCCGGGCGAGCGCCTTGGCGCTAATGGCGCTGATGAGGTCAAGGCCCACCCATTCTTCAAGAGCATCGAGTGGGACAAGGTTACTACATCCGAAGCCGCCTTCATTCCCCAGGTTACAGATCCTGAGTCTACTGACTACTTCGATCCTCGGGGTGCTATACCTCAATTGTTCCATGACGATGAACCCGTCGCTATCACTGGACAAGCTAGCGTGGACGGTCCTGTTGGGGTTTCATCAACTGTTGCTTCTGTCCCTATTCCTGTGGCAACCAAGGAAACTGCCCCTCCACTCGCAACTGACGATTTTGGTTCGTTCAGCTTCAAGAATCTACCAGTGTTGAAGCAAGCCAATGATGATGTCATTCGCAAACTGAAGACGGACCAAATGGCACCTCTTTCACAAGCACTTGCTGAACAGCCGCTCGCAATCCATCAGCGCAAACGAAGTGTTTCTACGCGCATCAAGAAGCCTCCTAGCGTTGTGACTGCCGTAGAACCTAGCAAGGTGGTTCCTACAAACCCGCCCTCCCCTTCAACCTCTGTGTCGTCTATTGCCTCATCTCCATCTCGAGCGAGTTTACCCCCACTAACTCCAAATAGCGGCGGCGCACATAGCCGCAAACCCTCGGAATACGGAGCGGTTGAGCGTTTCAAGCTGAGTCAGAAGGAGGGCGCCGACCGTCGTAACTCAATGAGTCGCTTACGGACCGCTTCAGTCTCGAGCGCAGGAGACGGTTCCGGCTCGGAAGCTTGGAATTCCTCCGCTGGTCATGGGAGTTATGGAAGCCATGGAAGTCCGCATGATTACAGCACTCCCCCGTCCTCTGTTCATTCGATCGACTTGCGGAAGGGTCCTGATCCAAATGATCGTGTAGTGACTTGCCTGCTCGCGGAAGACAACCCCATTACTGCAAAGATTATTGAGACTCTACTCGTTCGTCTTGGATGTCGGTGCGTCGTTGTTGCGGACGGATCGGAAGCTATCAGTGTGGCTATGGGAGACATTAGTGAGTTGTCTTGGGAACTTGGTATTATTCGGGCGATGTGTTGATTGGAAACTTTACTTAGAATTTGACTGCATCCTCATGGACTTACAAATGCCAGTCCGTAAGTATATGATTTTTTGAATCATGTCTTGTGTCGCTCAAACTTGAATAGTGGATGGCGAAGGCGCTGCACGATATATTCGGAGTACGAACAACAAAAACACCAACACTCCCATAATTGCTGTCAGTGCATATAGTAGTACTGACCCGAACGACACAAGCAAGGTCTTCACCGCCTCTCTTGCAAAACCCCTGCAAAAGGCTGATCTATTAGGTCGGTGACCGACTTCGAAGCACGTTTTACTTGATATTGATTTTTTTTTGGGTAGCTGTGATGCGTCAACTTGGATTCAAAACATCGACAATACAGGGAGGGCACAGGTCCACCAAGGTTACCACTGTGCCCACGGCCACCCAAACAGCTTCATGACCTAATGACATCCATTATGCCTGCATAATTTTGCTCTTCGTTACCTACCTATGCCTGATCATTTATTTCATCGTTTTGATACAATTCAATTCAACCATTTGCATCCACGCATCCACCCCAGCATACTTATACATCTCAGCACTTTATTGTTCATTGCATTGTAACACATTAGATACACTGTGTCGGTACTTAATATGTAATGCATTTGTCGAGTTTCAATCACGCCTTGGTCCACCATCTGGGGAAAGGACTATTTGGGGAAATGTTT
Organism: Termitomyces sp. T123_Mx157; assembly: GCA_018849495.1. NCBI lineage: Eukaryota > Fungi > Basidiomycota > Agaricomycetes > Agaricales > Lyophyllaceae > Termitomyces > Termitomyces sp. T123_Mx157. The sequence goes on from JABFYK010000015.1 coordinate 36,731, forward strand.
GGTCCACACATGTTAATCAAGGTTCCTAGATGAGCACTGAAAACACCCACTGAATGTCGCCGCCCCCTAGTGCGATCAATAACATCAGTTCTGTTCTCTACTAAAAACCTTTGCTTCTTTTGATCGCTGTTGCATATCATAACCGCGTCTCAGTGCGTCTCAGTCGGACAGGCTTCGACTGCAGCTTGCTCTTCGAGGCTCCCATGAATAGCAGTGCGCAGCCAGTCTATAGAATCCTCATCCTAATACTTACAGCGTCTTGTAGCCACATGTGACAACTACTACAATAGCAGAGGTGACATGCACAGCAAGCTTCGGGCCTCCACAGCACCTATGGCTACTTATTCAAGTCATCCAATGGCCCTCATGCCAGGGCAGACCTCTAGACCAACTGTCCCCATGACCAAGTCACGTCGCATGTCCATCGCTGACGATATTCGTAATGCCCACAACATACCCCCACCACTCCCGCCGCCACCACCTATTCACCCATACCCGAATCTTATAGGGGCAGAAAGTTTCCAGCCTCGTCCGCCCCCTCCTATCCCTTCACCAACTCCACCTCCTCCCCGGCCGCCTTTACCACCATCCCTTACTCCTGCGGCCTTCCGTGTATCAGCATCTCCTCCCCCCATTCCACCAAAGCCTTTCCTAGCCCCCTTTTCGACACAGGAAGATGCCCGTCTGTCTTTTGTTCCTAGATCTCTTATGCCTGGTGGTCAAGCAACCCAACTTATGGATCAGGTCACGGAATCAAGTGAACCTCCAGTTGATGAAGGTGAAATATCTGTGGCAATAGCTCTGTCTGCATCTGTTGCCGAGGAGGAAGAGAGCCAGCGCCAAAAACTTGCTTTACAGGAAGAAGACGACGTTGCCAAGGCTCTGCAGGCATCCATGTCAGAGACTAGAGATCCCGGCTATCCTCGGTTAGATAACGTGTTTGGGACCTCGTCGAGCGCTCACAAACACGAAGCTTCTGATGAAGCTCCGGTCACCTCGGCTAACAAAGAGCCTGCGCCCTCTCAGTCAGCGAGCAATCACAATGATGGTAGCCCCAGCATACTTTCAGCAAAGTTCAAAGTACACGTCGAGCATGGAGTTCCTTCCCCTTCTCCTTCGACATCGAGTTATCTCCCGTGCCCACTTTCAGTCAATGAGGAAGAGGAAGGTATGACTTCACTAGTCGAAAGGGTTTTCGAAGTACACCTTTCCTACCCTGATGCTAAATTCCCGGCCATATACCCTACTCAATCTCCTGAATCAATTACGAGCACGTTACCCAACCTGGTTCCTTCAGGCTCGGAAAACCATATACTAGGACGACATGAATCACCATCCACTAACGCATTCGACAGATCATCACAGGCTTTAGCGAAGGCGTACCCCAGTCCTGTACGGAATCCGTCATACTTGCCAGAACACTCACCTCGGGCTGAGACTCCTAGAGATCTACCATCTAGATCTAGTAGTGCGAAATCCACACCACTGCTGAGATATTCGGACCCCAAATCCGTCGGAGAGTCTAGTGCGGCCTCTGGATCTGGTGGCTCTCCATCAGATCCCCCACCCCCTTCCTATACTGAAACACCTTTGCTTTCCGAACAAAGTTCGAGTCACACTACTGATTCCTCTTCGGCGTCGACTCGAAATACTGCTCAGTATACTCCGCCCCTTCGTCCATTATCGGCCTCATTATCTCCCTCTATACAACATCGCCTTCCGTCGATCCCTTCACAAGTCGATCTTGGAGATGGATCATCCACAGGCCAGCTTTCGCGGAATTCATCCGCTAATTCTTCCACAGATCATGGCGGGAGTTCAGGCGATCATCACCCTGCAAGGTCGCCTGTCAGTCCTGGCATCAATGTCAATGCTTTTGTGAGCAAAGAACTCTTTAATGGCGTCTGTGAGTCATCATGATTCTCTTTCGTCTCTGACTTATCTCTCATTATCGACAGCCCTTGGGTTTATGGCACCAACGATATCTCCGCGGCTCGTCCCAATGGCGGACGAAATGCCTTCTAACATCTCGCTTCCTTACGGTAAAGCTCGACCGCTACATCTGCAAGGACCAAGCTGGAGACATCTTCTCAAACTCATGGCCAGTTTGAGTGGAACACGGATGGAAGCGGCATTGGATGTGATTGCCACCATGAAGACTACGCCAAAACTCCGAACCGTCATACAATTCGTCAAGGTGAGTTGCAGCATTCGTGCTATCCATTTTTGCTCAACAAGAAGAAATTGTAGCCCCACCGCAACTCTCCCGTTTGGCGCACGGTCTTCTATTTCACGATTGACTATCCATCCAAACTATCCAGCATTCGCCATCGCAGCGTCAATGATCTCCCGTATTCATACAACCTGACACCCATACCGACACTTTTGCAGGACGCAGCTGACTCGCAACTTTCCAAGACGTATACTATTCCTGCCTGGGATTCGGTGCCATTCCCAACTCTTCCTATAACCTTCCCAAACCTCGCGTTGTATATGCAAGCGGCATTGGAAGAGTCACGCCGCTACCTCCACGACAGCCACAGTGATTATCAAAAACTTGCCAAGATGATCACGGCGTGCTATCCGGACGAAGACATTACTCCAGAACCCTCGGAACGTCGCGGACTGTTCAAGAGGGTAATGGGGTTCTCAAGTAAACCACAGAAGAGGGGTGGAAATGAAGACACTTACGAGCTGGTTACACCCTTCGTACCGGACGAATGGGGTTGAAATTCATTTCATTTGTTATACTAATCTCCGGAGTTTGACATTTGGTTTTGGGTGTTGTTTTCATTCATTTCGACAATATACCTTACATACTTATATACTGATCATTTGTACATGATTTATCTTCACCCGCATGGATTTGTAATGAACTCGTAGTACTACGACTCGTACGGAACAAGGCCAAATCGCCCAAAATGGAAATAAGTCGCGTTGATGTGTGTTTTTGTTTCGACACACACATCTCGAATTCCTCGCTCCAGGTCTCCCTGTCGTTCCGTTCAATCTACGCCCGCTGCCACTCAATACTTTGTCAAAGTTTTCTATAACCCATGGCTGCTGAACTTCCTCAAAGCTCGTCTTCGCGTCCGATTGTTTCCATCCCACCTTTGACTGCAGAAGAAGAAGGTAATATCCGTTCTATCGTTCCAGTCGGTTAAAGAACTGAAGAACTGACAGCGCTTTTCTATAGATCAAGTCATCCTTGCCCGGATAACGAACGACGACAGACCACTAAAACGCGTGATTAAAAAATTCCACAATTACACTTCCTTGTCGCATGCACCACTCATCCCTAGTATCGGAAACGCGGCCGACCAGTCATTAGATGATGCTAGAGAAGCGTTTCTTGTGGAATTGGCTACATTTCAACTGTCGCTGAAGAAGAGCGCGATGATTTGTGAGGCAGAAGCGAGGCAGGTTGAAGAATACCAACGAGAACGACAGGAAATTGGTGCGTTTCCTTTTTATTCTTTTTTTTTCGTGTTGAAGTTGAGGTGTCCGATGTTGTTTCGCAGAACGGGAGCATGCTGTGCTTCGGGATCAGATTGACCAGCTTAAGGCTGCGCTTGAAGAAGCGCAAATAATTCGGCGGCGGAAAATAGAATATGATTTGGTGGCAGAGAAAGTGAACACTCTCCCCAGTCGAGAAGAGCTTGAACAGTATGTGACTTACTGTGCTTGCGTATGTGAAACTGATTGGTATTTTCGCAGTTCGATTAATTCGCTGGAATGTGATATGGCGGCCATACGGACTGAGCATGAAACGCACAACCGAACTCTCGTCGACCAGAAAGCATCGTTAGATTCTATTATTACCCAGCTGGACTATCTACGTTTTATGGGAAAGGATAAGGACGTGGCATCTGTTGATACCTCTCGTGTTCCTACACCGGCACCCGATAGTGCTGGGCCCGATGTAGTTGAGGATCCTCCAGAGGCAACTCCTCCTATTACCGCAGAAGCTGCTCAGAATGAGCGGGAAGAGGGAGAACATGACAAAGGAACCCCTGAATCAACGGAAGCATCAGGAACAGGAGCATACGAGGATGACATCGAGATGGGAGAAGTGGAAGAGGATCCAAAACCGAAAAGGAAATTCAGGGAAGAGCTCGAGGAAGGCGAGGCCAGCGATGCGAGTAGTGCTCTATCTGACCCTCCAGATGACATATAATGGATACTTCCGATGCATGGATAATAACTTTGTATTATAGATTACTAGACATTGCTAGAAAATGTCACTTCACTACTCATTAAATCCCTCGCGCATTCAACTTCTTGCCCAAACTCCTTAGCAGCCAAGTTACCGATAGCATTCATAATGTCGACCGCTTCCTGTGATTTGGCTCCCGAATAACGCGCGGAAAAGTGATTGAGGATCAGTCGTTTTGCATTTACACGTTTAGCAAACGCGCCAGCCATCTGTGGCGTCGAGTGGCCTCTTGACCTGGCTCTGGCTTCTACACTTTCGTACGTGTCAGTGTCCTTAGTCGCGGGATCAACCCCGGGTAGATGGGCGTTTGTCGCTTCGTGGACTAGCAGGTCTGCATCCATAGCAAGTGGTATAATTGGCGATGGATCAAATGTGTCACCTAGAATGACAACTTTTCTTCCCTTCCTGCGGGAAGGACCTTGTAGGACAGTTCCGTCAGCGAGTTCAACACTCTCGCCTTGCTGAAGGTGTCGCATAACAGTCATAGGAGTATTCGTCCGTTTGAGATCTGGTATGTAGAGTTTGGGGTCTATTTTACCTGGCACAGGCGCCTCTGTCACGACGTATCCGACACAGGGAACCGAGTGATGTATGGGCGCTGCAGAAACTGAGATGACATCGTCCTTAAATATGTCCTTCCAGACACCGTCAACTTGAGGAATGTTTTGACCGTTTGGCAATTCACACGAAAGGCGCGTTAAAGATGTGTGGTCCCCAGTTTGAGGATCAGACGGCATTCGCAGCTCATGAACGACGTAGGGGCTGCCAAGTAAGGTGTGTGTATACGCCATACCGTTTCTAAGGTATGCGCGTGTGCCGAGGGGTCCATAAATTTCGATGGGCTTAGTTTCGTGAATGAATATTCTCGAGATAGAAGACGGGTACAGAACTGACTGATTGATCCATGTTGATTTGAGATCTTGAGTCTTCCACGCCATCAGCAGTACCTCCAGCGCCATTGAGACAGCTTGCCAGCAACGGAATGAGACCAAATACGTGGTCTCCTGCACACCGACATGAAGGTCACAACCAGAAAGTATGTAACCTTGAAGCTTACCGTGCGTGTGTGTGATGAAAATTTTCCCTATACGCCCCATCTTGACGGCACTTTTCTGTATCTGGTGCTGAGTAGCCTCTCCACAGTCGAAAAGCCAGACATCTCGACCCAAATGCAGCGCAAGGGATGAGTGATTCCGCGTAGAAGATGGTTGTGCTGATGCAGTTCCAAGAAAGGTGATGCTCAACGACGAAATTTGGGACTTTTTGAGACCAACAGATGCCATTACTGGTACAGGTATTTCAACTTGAGCAGCTGTAGTCAAGCTTCGAACGCTTTGTAAACGGATAGTGTTGAAACGAAAGGCGAAGTGTAATTTGGAAAACATGTAATACAAGGCAGATATCTAAATAATCAATACGCTGAACATGATCATGAAGATCTAGCAACATATGGACAAAAATTCAATCTATGACTTCCCATTCTTTGCACAAACGTTTGTAATTGACAAATTTTTGTCGTTCGATGCGAAAATGGCTTTTTGAATAAAAAACCTTTTCCACTTTCTTCAGCTGTGAGGCGGAAAAATTTCTCGCTCAGTGTGCATAAATCGTATACACCCTTCTGCCTGATCTTGATAGGGACCAGACCAGACCAATGCTGTTCTGCATAAACAAGTGTAATTGCCTGAAGAGTGGGGACCCGGCGAGCAATTTGCAATGCGCTTCTAGTCATCTTCTCCTCGTTGAAGGAATAGACTTTTTGTACTTCAAGTGATCGGAGTCGAGGCCCTTTCTCAATTGCTTTCCAGAAATCCTTCTGCAATGTTGTCAAAGAACCGATTGGATAATAAACAGTAAGACTGGAGCTCACCATCCGAAATCCAAATTTTCTTTTTGTGGTGCATACTAGTTTCAAATGTAAAAGGGTATCACAAGCTGTCAGGAGTGGTCGAAAGACTCTGATATGGTCGGTCTCCAAAACGGCGGCGTTCTTTTCGGGAGTGAGACCATGTAAAGTATCAGCTCTGACACGCTGAGACATGTCAATCCAGAGCTCAAGTGTTGACAAATCACGGAGATTGCGGAGACAAGGCAGGAGATCGACGAGGCGCCAAGTCTCAAGGCGCTCAGAACATAGCTTGAGCGTCGTGAGTCGGCTGGAAGGAAGTATGTAACCAAGATAGAAATGAGTACCGCTGAACTCAGTGATAACAATATCCGAGTTTGATATTTCTAAGGGAGGAAATCTGGCATCATAGGGAATGTGCAGTTTTGCAAGCAGGGGATGCAATGAAATAAAGTGGCTAAACTCTTTCGTGGACTCTTCCTGCGCCATGTCATCCCAATCAAGAATTGTTGGGGAGTTGTCCTGCATCAATGTATGACCGAACATCAGAGTGTGTAGTTTGGGCCAACGCCCACGAACAATAGGTCGGATGTCGAATAGCGGTGAATGGTACGTTGTCCGTTCTCCACCAAGAATGAGTTCTTCCAGGTCACTACAGCGATCCAGAAGCATATTCCAAAGTGCATCAGGAAACTTGTGAATGCTATCAGGATCTTATGGGTTATGAAGAGGCCGATATCAGAAGAGCTCAGTCGTAATATAATAAAAAAACTTACTGAAGAACAGCCGAGTTCGACAGTTGACAATCAAACTGAAGCCCTTCAAATCACTGAAATTGAATATCTAGACAGAGATCAGCATACAAATAATTCAGAGCATGTGTCGACTCACCTCGCTCTCTTCGGATAGGGGTAGTCCTCCCACAGTACTTCCTATGTAGCGAAGTCGAGGACAGCTGTCTATAGTCAACACATACGCTATTCTTACATTGGCAAAACAAACATACTGCTTCCGGAGTGCTACCCACAGCTTTTCTTCTGGAGGCTCCACACCATCCCAAATAAATGTCTCCAAACCCGTGAGCATAGGTGCAAGTTTATTCATGTCATCTGATATCTGTTTTTCTGCGTCAAGCCATGCGTAGTATATCATTGAAGACATTATATCATTCGGTCGCAGGATGAGTTTTCTGATATGTTTGGCGCGATCGGGGTGTGCGATCAGGGCTGTTAGCCGTTCTCTGCATCGAACATATGTTTTGCATTCAATGGAGGAATAGAGAACAGGTAACAGTAATCTGTAGATTTCCCAAGACTAAAACATCCTCAACAAGGATCATGAGAACATCAACGAGAGTCTGAACGCATGAAGTACATACAACAAGTAAAAAATTGACGATATCCCGAGGTAAATCAATGAATCGAGCTATTGTGATCAAGCAATCTGGAGGCAACCATGGGACAGCAGGGTGAGACAGCGATACTTCTTTGCTTTGAAAACGCTTGTATGCAACTCGTGCTGCTTGGAGCATAGCAGGTGTTCAATGAAACGAATGAGAAGGATGAGATCTCAACAAAATGCCATATCACTGGTACAGCTTCGACGCAACTATTAAGGGAAACTCACAGCCCAACGTTCTTCAGCGTATCATGATGATTACGCGAAAATCATGAATGGGAAGTTGCGGTGAGACTAGTACTATCATAATAGTTTCACAATGTTGGAACCTTGGCGATCAACAAACTTGCCGCCCGGAACGGACGCGGGTTGCGGTACGCGATCACGTGTCGACTTCGTCGCTGGAGTTCGTTGACGTGCCGGCACGTCTTCCAAACACCCTGTCAAGCTTACGCTCTACTAACGTTTTATTCCATCCTCTACCTCTGTTGGGCGCAAAGGTGCGGATCTATGGCCTTAGGCTCATCACCCCGCAAGGTCGTTCCTTTGGCAAGCGGCGACGATCTTCCCAAAACCAGAGCTAGGAAAGATTCTTCAGGACCTTCTGTAACAAAACGCGTATTCTACTGCGGAGTTGTGGTTGAAGGCTCAGAGAATGGAAAAAGGGTTCCAGATGGTATAACCATCTAAATGACAGAAAGACGGACGTCTCACCTTTGGCTTGGCAGACATCCAGGACCTTGTTCTCTCCCTTGGCAACCCACTTCCAACTGGCATTTCGTCAGGCTCTCTGTCACCACCATCAGAATCTGGAGTCAATGAAGCTGTGAGTTGCCCTGAAAACTATGTTGACTCGAGTCTGGTTCGTTGTCCAGCGGAGCTAAATCTTTGCTACTATCACAGGATCGTACCATGCAGCGAACACATGCTTTAACTGACGCCTCTGCACTTGCTTCCGTCATCAACGAACTTGTAACAAGCGAACGATCTTATGTCCGTCGACTGCAGATATTGAAAAACGACTATGCAGACCCATTGCGAAATTTCGCCCGTAACAAGGACACCGCAATAATACCTACTTATGAAGCAAATACTCTCTTCGGAAATATTGATAACCTGATACCTGTGAATGAAGCCTTCCTAACCGACCTAGAGAAAATGTTAGGACCTAATGGACCAAGGACAGTTGGAGGTGTCGGAGATGTTGCGCTGCACCATCTCAAGGAGTTACGCGGATTCGAGCAGTATAAACAGTACTATGTCAAGCGCGAAGATGCCCAATTGATATTTGAACGAGAAGTTTCCAAGAGGTCCTCTCGTTTTGCGTCTTTCATTGATGTAAGTATTTTATCTGATATTGCCCTCGAGGATTTTCTCAACCTATGTGCTCTTTAGCACATCAAATACCAATCTGCAGACCCGCGAAATAGAGTAGGCCTCCGGGAGCTCCTTATGGAGCCAGTTCAACGTATTCCGAGATATACCCTCTTATTTCGGACAATGCTGAAACATATGGCGATGGATGATCCACAGAGATCTAAATTGCTGGAAGCAGACGAGATTGCAAGCAAGATCGCTCTCGCTGAAGCTGATGAGCAAACTAAACGAGCGGCAGTTTTCTACTGCCTGACCTCAACTATTGAAGGATTCCCGCCCGATCTATTCTCGAACTCGCGTCGTTTCATCGACTGCATCGATGTCGAGGACATCTTGAATGATACGGCTGCCCCCGTGTCTACGTCCTCTTCAACAGTACTAGTTTCACTTCACTGCACCCTCTTTCTTTTTGACGACAAACTTGTCATCGTAAAGCGGCCCGGTAACGGCGAGAGATCTGGTCAAACATTGTCTGGGTTAGATGAAGTGGACAAGGTCACCAAAAGCGGCGGGATTCCGGGGGGAAAGAAGAAGACAATGACCTGTAAAGGAGTTGTTGACGTCACAGACGTTGTTGCGACGGATGTGGGCGGTGCAGGTACATTCTATTCTGTGTTTATGATGCTCATTAACGTAATGTGGTTCAGAATTTCATTTCTACCTAGAAACACCACCTCAGGACCAAGGTGATCGCTGGTCAGGACGCCCTTTCCGAGCTCTGTCGGTGGTTCATCCACCTCATCCTATCAATATGAACCCTACGCAGACAGCAGTAGATAAGCAGCGGTTTCTTGAGAATCTGTGGCATGTACAGGCAACATACCGGTCGCGAGCAGGACAGTCAGTTGTTCTGCGAGGGGATGAACAAGAAGTTGAATCGAAAGTGGGGAAGATCACCATTGCGCGGACATATTTCAACGTTTATCAGCGCACTGCTTTTCTACAAGAAGCGAAGAAAGTGAGTAATATAGTATTGGCCGAGAAGTATCGTCTAACGTTGTCATGATCGAGTAGACGAAAACTGTCGTTCACATTGATCCTCTAGGATCATCAGATGCGCTGCCTTTGGGTCTAGGTGTTGCGCCGTTTGCCAGTATACGGATCCAACCGCTTGCCGGGCAACTCTGCAGATACACAGTCAGATCAAGTATGGACGACGACACAGAGGAAGATATTGTTCAGACCGAGAGGGTGCCGTCTCGCATCGTCGACACTAGTCAGTCTATTGCCTTCTTATATGAGTGCTCTAACCTCTTCTTTACCTAGTCCATCAATTTGGCTTCTTCGAATTTCGTACGGATAGGAATTCTCGCCCCTCCACACCTACTGCCCGATCGAGAGTCAACATATTCGGCCTGGATGCAATCTCCCGTAATCTCTTCAATACACGACCTGGGTCTTCTATGGGAGACTTCTTTGGGGGCTCCATTAGCGGCCACAAACGTACCAAGTCGACTACTAGTCGCTCATCCATGTACACACAGACTACGAGCACAGGGGACAGCTTGACTAAATTCTCTCACCGCTCGGCTTCGACTGCCGCCACATCAGTCATGGATGATGATGATGCTTCGGTCTTCGAATCCAGATCCTCAAGAGGTAAAAAGTTACTTAAAAGAGGTAAATTCCCGGGTGGGTCAACCTCTGACTCGGAGAAATCCCCAAGTTGCCACTTGGCAGAACCGGTTTCGTCATGTAGGTCCAGGTCAACATCGAGGAAACCTGACAATTATGATAGTGCTGATGAGGACGACGATGGCGACGCATTCTTCACCAATGCGAGGGAGCTTGACGATTCGGAAAGAGACTTGGCTTTGCAACTCGAACTTGCACGTCGAAATAGTCAGAATCAGCATACAAAAGAGATGCCACCTTTGCCCCTGGATGAACCGATCGAGCCCACAATCTACGAAGGTCTGAATATTCTGCTTACACTTTGACTAAGACTGACTCTTTTCTAGAAGAGCCCCCACCAGCAGGTCGGCCATTATCACGCGCGTCTCGCGATTCTGCCAGTCAAAGGACAGCAACTCCTCGGCCAGAATCCACTACGCCTACGAAGGCTTTGGAGTCACCAATCCGACGCTCTCGCTCACCGTCATTGCATACCACTGAGCGACGGCCGCTGGGCCCTCGGAGTCCTTCGCCTTTGCCTCCCATACGGACGTCACCGGCTCAACCTTCTTCGAACCTTCCTTCTACGGACAATAACGCCAGCGAGGGACCGATTCCTCAACCTTTGACAGACTCTACTATCCCTCAACTTAGTGCGAGGTTATCGCGTCATCAAGCCGGGCCAACGAACATTCCAAGAAGCAAGCGGCAACCCTTTTACCCAACCGGAAACAATTCTACGCCGAAAGCTGCGCCGGTTGCTCCATCACCTGCTGCCACAATCGAACCTCTATCGATCAAGAAGAAATCATCGGTTCGTGGCAATGGGAGTACTATATCCTCCCCAACACCGGTGCGGAAGATATTTCCCCGCAATTCCCCTCTAGTTCGGAACCCATCTCGAGTCGTTTCACCTCAAGTAGGAAAACGCAAGCTGAACGCATTGTCGAGCAGTACCCAGCCTAGTACTAGCACCACTGAGTTGACCGATAGAATGATACAGTTGTCTCAGACGACGGTAGAGGATGTATGTTGTTTTACTTGCTGTAAGCATAGAATCAAATTGATGTTTCTTCAGATCGAGTATTCGCGCCGAGCTATAAAGAGGATCAAACTCCAGGTGGATGATTTGCGCTCCAGCAATGTCACTACAAATATCGAGGGTGTCTATTCAAGGCCATCGTCTCCTGACAAGGGTCTTCGGACTCCTCAGCGCCAAACAGCAGCTCTGGTCAGTCTTGATGTTGTTTGTTCTTCGACTGTTTACCGAGACAAATTGTTAGACAAAGGCAGCTCAAGAACGGCTGGAGGAGATGCGGCAAGTAATAGGTCGTCGACAACTCGAAGGGGATGGAATCCCACGCTCCCGACCACACAGCATGTTCGATACTCCGTCAAGGACGCCTTCCTCTGATGCTTCAACGACGCTCGCCGCAGATTCAGCACGAAATGTGGAGACACTGGTATCAGAAGCGGACAGAAGTCTGGCGCGAGCGGTATCGAGTCAAGATGTCCTTCAATATGATGTCAAACAGATGTCGTCTGAGCTCAAAGAGGTTAGTCAACTAATTTATGACTCGTCCAATGCACTGACGGTTTTCTAGAAATTGAACGAACTTGACAAGGTCAAACTTGAACTTCAGAATGCAAAACGTCAAACGGAGGTGGTGAAGAGTCTACTCGCAGACGTCACGGCCGAAAAGGACATCATGTACGAGGTAAGACATTTTTTCTCTCTTACAACGTTACGTTAACAGAACAAATTCAGGCCTTCAACGAGGAACTGGATGGCATGTATAACGACCTGAACCTCCCTGACGATGAGTCATGGGTTGCGATGTCAAAAGACCTCAAGCAGACCAAGGAAAGTCGTAACTCATTGATGAAAGAAAATTCGTAAGTTTCGCTCTATTTGACTTTGGCATCACCCCTGTTCATGTAACTCTTGCAGGCAATTGAAGCTCAAGCTAGCGGAGGCCGAAATGCAGCGAGAAGAGTAGGTGCTCAGCCGTTAAGTATAACCTTAGTCGTCTAAATTTTTATCAGATGGAGCGCTATACTTCAAGCTCATGGCCTCATACCATGAACTGTATTCCTTTGAACTTGTTTTGCTATCCATACAATCTGTGATATCCTCGATTCTGTTAATTCCGGACTCTTTGAGCTTCTTGGAGTAGGAGTTACTAAAATATGTATTACTTTTGTACTTTCTTGCATGGCTGTATCTACTAAGCAAATTGCCTCTTTCGCTTGCGATGATTTTCGAGTGGTCGAATGCATGCGTTCATTTCATCGTATAGTTCGAAAGGAATTCTCAAAAGAGCTGTACGGATGAGGCTGTTGGTATTGTATGATGTGTGGGCCTCTGGTTTTACAAACTGGAATGTGAATGAAGGTCATAAAAAGAAATATGACTATAATAACATGCAAATATAGAGTCTTTCAGATGTTGTAGGAGAGAGGTCCGTAGTCCGTGTGCGCGGATGTCCACCGCTCTTGTTAACTCGGCAAAAGATTAGATTACCGTTTTGTTTGAATTAGGGTTTGGAGGATGGATTTGAGATTTGAGGACTCAAAATTCCTGTAAAATCAGCTCAACTTTGATCATAACCTGAAAGCCGTAGTTTCGGAATGTCGGCAACATGGTGATTCTGACAATTTAGCAATCACATGTGGCACCAAAAATCCTGAACTACGTACGCTGACAAATCATTTGTAATTTCGGCCAGTATCTTCTATACAGTGGGGAGCGAGCCCCCAAGAACTAAATAGCTAAGGTTGCATTACAACAAAGACCAGAAAAAATTTCATCACGATAGGCTCGGCTCCTTCGAGCTTCTCTTATTAATTTGTTTGGTTGATCATCCAGCTTCTGCCGCTCTTGCCGGGAAACAAGTATATAACGTTCCTAAGTAATTTCGCGAATTTTCTTGTACTGATGATCTTTTTGAACAACTGCAAGCCGCAAGATAATTCTGTTCAACTCTGTCGACAGATGTCATCTCATGACGGAAATACGTGAATGAACCACAGTACCGGCAGAAGCTGGATTATCAGCCAAACAACTAAACAAGAGAAACTCGAAAGGGCCTATCGTTATGAACTTTGTTGTCATATCTGGGTCACCGAAGTCGCGGAACTTTTGGGAGTCTGATTGCTTGAGATCATCCTGGTCGAACATGACGTCGTTGTATCTCCCTGTAGATTTAGTGCGGACTCAAACATAAACCTACGCAGAATCAACTTCACCCGGGGATGGAAACCAACATGTATCAAGTTGTTGGAACTTAGTTTTTCATCGCTTTAACCATAAGCCTGCCCTTCGTCCCACTAGCGATCTCTTTCTTCCTCCTACCACCCTCATTTCAGGCCTATTTCTCACTTTTCACCTCATGTGTTTTGACTCCGTTACTATTATCACCAAGATAAGATGCCTTTGCATATCCTCGCTTACACTTTGGTCAACTCTCACAGTCAATATAACTTGGGTATGTTCTGGTATGTCATTGGATTGATTCACTTTCTTTTTGTATTCTGAACATATGTTTGTTGCAGCTCATTGGAGGTATTTCCCTTGTGTGCTTTATCCTCAAAATTCTCTTTGCGCTGGGAATAACCGATAGGATTGCCAATCGAGAACCTTTCAGCGACCCCACTCTTTATACCCGACTTTGACACCTTCCTGAGTACGATATCAATGATGAAGTACCAGCAGCAGCACATGCCGAGCTGAGTAAGCCCCCCCCCCCCGCATAACACATGTAATGCCACTGTTAAAATAGTTGGTCTCGCCAAGTCTTTTCTCCAACTCACCTTGTTTGTTTTTTGGACAGTCATCGGCATATCAAGTCCCTTGTACAGGCTTCGCAATCGCAACCGCAACAACGGCAATTACCAACGCGATTCCTTCGCTCGAGAAGATCCCCAATTTGATCATTGCTGCCGGTCTCCCCTATCCAGATCCCTCTCGATACACACCCTCAGCCCAGTCAAATACCCCCGTAGCATATTGACACAGAGACTGGGATAGATTGATCCTTGTGCATCCAATTCCACAATACCTTTTTTGTTAATTGTTGTTGATACTTTACATTGTAGTTAGTTTAGATCATCAAGTTGGGGTTCAAATATTATTGCATCGTACATAGAATCGTAACTATCCGTTTGTGATAATCGAGCATCCAGCATGAGGTTCTTAGTGTTCTCTTCGTTCCCTCGATATAACCTGACAGTTACCACCTAGTGCCTCGCTGGTAGCAACTGCTGGTCAATCAATCTACCTACACGCTCCCGACCTGGATACCTCGCATCTGGACCGATGCAACCATGGGCTGGCGTAGCGGACTGATGCTCACTGCTCCCAATGACTTTCCAAGACCAAAATTACCTATACCACCCGACTTTGACCGTGGTATGTGTAATCCACCCGATTCCAATCCTTCGGCCCTTATCTCTTCTTCCTCTTCTTCATCTTCCTCTTCGTCATCATCGTCATCGTCATCGAGCACAACACTGGACCATTCTGAGTATGTCTTGGTATGAGTCCGTTGGAAAAATTAATGAGCCCTACTCAATACAAACTTTATCAGAAACAATGACTACCGATAGGTATCGTTGACCCAGATACTATGAAACGTTAGATTAGAACAACTGATTGGAAAGAGCTTATATGGCTATATCCACTAAATAATCTGCCTCTTGCGACAATTTTCATCTGGTAGAATACATGCATTTATTTTATCATACGTTATATATAAGTTCAAAGGAATGACTAAAAGAGAGCTGTACGATAAGGTTGAGGGTATCGTATGACATGTGTGGGGCTCTGTTGTACAATTGTGAATGAAGGTAAGAAGACCATAATCATATACAAAGAATTTACAGTATCAAGCTTTCAGACGTTGTAGAAGAGAGAGATGCTTGGGAGGACCATAGTTGTCAACTTCGGCCGATGATTGGCATCGGCCAGCAGAAGGAACAAACGTAGGTCGCAAGGGTAATTTTTCGGCTGGTAAGCATTCTGGAGTTTGGGGAGAGTCAAAAGATTTGGGAGAGCCAGACAGTGGTATCGTCGACCCGAATTCCAGTCCAGGAAAATCCAATGAGGGAATACTCAGAGCAGGTAGTTTTTGGATGTCGGGGAGAGTGAATTTTTCCTCCTCAGGTGCACTTCTGGTTCTACGGTGAATGGAGCCCTTTGCCCAGCGTCTAAGGGAACCCACCGTCCGTTTTGGGGATTCATGAGAGTCCATATCCGACAAGTCGGATTGTCCGAGTGAAAGAGCGGAATAAGAGCGCGACTGTGAAAAAAGGAGCTCCTTGACACCACTGACTAACGAACGTGAGGTCTTCATCGGCGATTTGGGTTCAGACTTCGTCTCACGAGGAGGCTTGACAGTGGAACTGAAGAAGATGGAGGAGCTACGAACGAAACTTTTTGGTGACGAACATGCTTGCGAGGAAGACAAGAAAGAGACTGATGAAGGTGACGGTGCGGTGTTCGAATGGGGAGAGGATGACCTAGGAGCATCCAAGTCAGACATCCCAGCATTGCTGGGCCCTGTCGAGGGCCTCCTAGATGACGATTGACCAGACGAGATCGACGACTTCTTACTCGATATACCGTCGGGCCATTCGATGAGACTCCTGCGTCGGAGCACATGGACACTTTCATGCCGATTCAACCGACTCTTGGCTGCCATCCCTGATATGCTCAACCCGGACTGCGAACGCACGAAACCCCCACGAGAAGTTTTAGGGGAAGGGAAAAGTTCCTCATCTTTGAGGGTAGCATAGGATCGGGCAGTCAAACAGAGTTGTGAGACGACATCTTGAAGACCCTGGTCAACTCGCGTGCGCGCCGAAGCAGATAGGCGGCGTATGACGATCGTCTCAGAGTCCGACGACAGGGGAGCAAAGATTCCCTTGACCGATGTAGATGAGGATCGGCGACTGAGTGGATCAGATGCCTGCTTCAGTATCAAGTCTTGCTTAGACGGTTTTCGCTGCTGAGTGTCCGATCCGAATGCCATCATCAGGGTGTCTGCCAGCCCGAGATAATCGCTGTGACCGGCGAGCTCGGGAATGGATTGAATCGTTGGAAGAACATTGACTAGCTCGAATGGGCCGTCGTCCAAGGCGGATGGTATGAGATCGCCCTTGCCGTCAAAGCGCAGGCTCGGAGTGGGTTCATTGATCCAAAGGGGCTTGTGATTACGAGACTCTCGAATGGATCGAAGCCAGGCGTCCTTTTCGCGCTGACAGGCAGCAGCTACTTCAAATCGATGCTCTTTGGAGCTGACACGTATGGAGTAGGGTAACATGGCTGAAGCGAACGGTTAGAAGTCGTTGGCCGATCCCGAAAGGCACTGATAGAACTCACCATCAGCTCCGTCGACATCGATGATGTCAAAATCGGCAAGCGAGAACCAATGTTTAGGCTCGTAGATTTTGCCTTTTGCGACCTTGACGAGGATGAGGTAACCACCGAGGTATAGAAAAGCGCCCAAGTATTTGACAACCACATTGGAACCTGATAGTTTTGCGGAGTAATGTACGACATCCAGGGACCCCGCAAGAAGGCAGGTACCTAGAGAAGAAAGGAACGGTTGCGACAGGGCCTTGAAAGTCGAATAGAGAGATGGCACAGCAGGGCTACCGAGGACGATCCGCGAAGCAATAAGTGCCGAGCGCATGGCCGCATCCTGACGATGACGCGCTTCATCGACGGCGCTTGCTACATGCTTCATGGCCTGCTTAGCACTTTCCACGACGACGTCCACATCCGACGTGGAAGAAGTTCGTGCGGACTTGCTGGACCTGAGCTGGTCGAGAATAAGAGGGTACTTGCAAATCCTTTGCACAGGCTTGATCATGTAGTCGAGGAAAGCAAGGCGTGGGGTAGTCTTCTCCTTTCGTCCAATTGTACCTTCCGCAGGAAGCGTGACAGAGTCTCGCCCATGGATGCTTGCACGAGAGCGTAATGTACGCACAGCTCCCTCGAGAGATGACATCGATGCGGCACGGCTTCTATCTTTGGGCGGGCGAGAGATATCATTGTCGTCGGATGTAGTCGTAGACTGAGCTTCGTGCGTTGTACAGAGTTCCAGCTCTTTGACCAGAGAGGAGCAACGTTGCTCAAACACTTCCCACTCAACCGGTCGCTGAGCCACGACTTTCCTAACGAGATCGAGAGCTTCGGAGTGTCCGGCACAGAAAGTCTGGTAGGATGCGAAACGGGAAGCCTAGCAATAAGCTTGTAATTGACACTGTATGAAGAAATGAGGCAAGATTCGCGCACCTCTGTCGCAAACTTTGTGGATATAATGCGAATTGCGGCATCTGTGTTTTGCATAGCCAGACTGAGAGTCTTGGCAGGGTCGCCGGAACGCTTGTAAGGTTGCAAATTAAAACCGAGAGGAGTTATTTCCTTGCGAAGTTCCCGCATGAACTGTTCGTGTAGTTGCAGAATCTCCTCAGCATTTCGAGTCAGAATCTCCACTTCCAGATTGGTGAAGAGGTATCGTGGGGTAGTCTTTTGTAAGTCCTTTGATTGCGACGAGTTCAGGGATGAGACAGCATAAGAGTCGGAAATCGCAGACACAGAGGAAGCTGCTACTGCTGCTGCATAGCTGTGTGAGTTGACCCAAGGACTGGATGTGAAGGACTGAGAGGCGCGTCCAAAAGTTGTGGACGGTGCAGGACGACATACAAGGGTGGGAAGAATGCGAAGGTAGACCTTGACAGGCCATGTGGGTAAGCAGACAGCGTGGAAGCAGAGAAACACGTACGGTCACCAACGCCCTCAGGTCCAACAGGTATCCGACCTCTGTGTCCAGGAGCTCTCTAAGGGCATAATACTTCCTGATAGCATCCTTTGTTTTGTCACACTGCCTAGGATCGTCAGGTTCACTCCAACTTTCCACGCTAGCATCTTCGGGAAACCGCTCCGGACTTCCGATCAAACGCTCGTCCGTACCTGCGTCGCGAGGTAGTAGATGGAAGAGAGACTTGGAGCGACTGAACGAAGGTGGAATGGACGACGAGGTCTCTTCCGACGCGTCTGGGGACGCGATTCTCGTGCCGTCTGTAAAGATGATGTCGTCAGGGGAAGGAAAGACTGTGGGAAGACAACGGGGTATTGCTGGGACGGAATTGCTACGCTTCATAAAGTAGTCTGAATGAAGAGGGTTCGTGGCCGGAAAGGAGACAGACGGTGACATTTGGGAGGCTGGGCGTGGAAAACAAGTGACCGAGCGTTTAACCATCTTGGGCGGTGGCGTCGGGGGGGTGGAAATCCACGTGGGCGGAGCAGAATGACTGTTTGATGAAATTGCAGGCGAACTGGGAGCGGTTGTGTACTCCTCAGAGTCCTTGTTAAGAGGGTCCTCTGCTAGAGCATCCTGAGGAGAACTTGAAGTGGTCGGAGTACAAATTGGTGAGGCAGAGATGGAAGGAAGGGGGAGAAAGCCTCCTATACCGAATTTGCGGGTACTTTCCGGCGAAGGCGGAAGGGAAGCATGACGGACAGGTGCAAGATTGCGTCGGGTATTGGTCCTGCGCTGGAAGGCCGATGTGGACGAACCAGGCCGATAGTCCAGATTCAACAGGTCCGGCGGCGGTGACACGACGAGGTAGTCCATCCACACATTAACTCACGAAAGAAGCTAGAACGTAGGGCGAGCCGTCCAGGCGTCGTCAAGGACGACGATGAGGAATGGCCCGTTGAGGGCGGGAGACGACAGCAAGTGGGTGTGAATGGTGGGAGTAGGAAGACTCTAGAGCTCTATAATAAGGCGGTCCGATCTCAGACTATCCTGTGAGTCTTGGACGCAGATCTTCCCGTTTCCACAATCATTTCAGGCCATTCTAAAGCCCTTCATCTCCTTCTTTGTCCTCCCCGACGTCCAACTGATGTACATCATGCCGACCAGGCGCCCAATATCCCACCCGACCTGTAAGCTCATCTGTGCCCCTATACCTACATGGCTAAACGCAGCAGCCACCCCCTCAATCTTCTTTCACAAGCAATAGTCCTGTCTGAGACACTGGACCGGCGCTGTGATCGTGGCCGCCACTGCAATAACGATGAATGTTCCAAGGACAGATTGATTAGATTGCCAATACAAATGACGGCATGTATTATCTACGTAATACCAACAAGTACTCTCCCATGAGAACGGGCCGGTGCACACAGGCAGAAAAAGAAAACTACATGGCAACGGAAGCAAACCTGGAAGCAAATTCAAGACGATCATAGGAGCTAATCTGACGCCAATAATCTCTTACCCGTCAAGCCCCTAATACAAGTCAAGCCTATCGTCGGATCGAGCTTTGAAAGGAACGTTTCGAGTCTCGGCATCGCGCCGTCTTTGCTCCTCTTTATCCAGAAATCTCCGCAAGGCAGCCATCTTGTCGCCGCTGAAGACCCGGAATGCGGCACGTTGGACATCATCATAAGTCTAAGTGTAGTCAAACGTCAGCACCAGTTTCAACACCAAAAACTGACCTACGGGTGGCGGAGAGTCTGAAAATCTTTCCACTCCCTTCCTTCTGCACGCAGGTACACCAGTTGCGGTAAGATGCTGCAATCCTCTTCGACTTCTCAGAAGCTCGTGGATAGCCTCAAGTGACACTCTATCGCAATACGAGAGATGCAAGCGTTCCAAGCATATCGCATATTCGGCAAGCGCAAATAGAGCAATGTCTGTAAGTTTTTGAATTCTTACCAAACTAAGCCGCCGGAGCCCCTTTAGCGAGGCAAATTCAAATACAGACATGTCTGTCAGATTACGACAAACTAGCATGGGTGAGTAAGAAGTCGTTGTGCAGAATAGGTAGCAACACCCCTAATCAAAGGAAACTTACATGCAACATCTACACACCGAAGGTTACAACATGCCCGAGTGACTTTAACAACCGCAGCGTCTGTAATGCTCGATACGTGTGCCAGCATTAGGACGTCAAGATGCTCTCCAAGCTTCGATATTGACTCCAGCGCCCGGTCCGTGAGCATCGTGCACCCTGAAAGGATTAGGCTCTGTATCTTGGGAGCATGAGCAATGATGCCTTCGATTGCGTCGTCTGTTATCCTGCAGGACGTCAGATCAAGCACACGTAGGTTTTCCGCACTATGTCGAAGGACAAGAGGCGGTAGTTGATCTAGCCAAGTGACAGGCCGCGGCGGCAAAGGTTTATCGTATCCATTCTCTTTTGCCTCGAGAAGACCGGGTTCCAATGCCGAAGGAAACGACTTGTCCGTAAGGAGAGGACATCGTGCCAGCTTGAGAGTGCGCAGTTTCCTATACGGACGTTACGTGTGTGCGCGATTTTGGCTGTCGAGTCGATAAGCTCACCTTGAGAATAACCAAACGTCTCTTACGGCTGCGGGCGTGAGCAAAGGAAGATCACATAGGTCGAGCTCGACAAGTCGCGAACACGTCTTTGCGATGGCTGACACAGAAGGGTCGGTCATGCCGGTAACCCCGCTCAATTGTAGACTTTGTAATGGAAGGGATTTCGCTGCAAGCTCAAGAACTCCAACATCGGTTACTTGGTCACACCCAGACAAGTCAACATTGTGAAGATTAATTGCCTTCCTGGCAAGGAGAACCATTGTTCGATCAGTGAGATCAGGCACTCCTGATAGGACAACGGTTTCGAGATGAGGGCATGCTCTGAGAGATTTTGCAAGTTGATCGTCTTTAATGGGTGATTCGTTTGGTTTCTGCAGAATAAGGTGCTTGACACGACGGTGCTCTTCCTTGGTGGGCAGTCTGTTCACGACCTTGATCATATCTTCATGAAAAGATGAGCCGTCGTCCGTCGTATCTAGGTGTTCAGTGTACATTTTAATTGAGCCACAACATATGGAGTAGCGCTAGAGATGGGTATATTCAAGTTGAGACTCTACAGCGAGTCTATAGTCAGTCCACGTCACTTGTAAAGTAAAAATACATACAACAAAGGCCGTGAACAACACCGTAAAATGACAAATGGCTCGAAATACAGACAATAAAGTCGAACACCCGTAGTCAATTCCCAACTACATACAATCACGCGACCCGTGACCACCACTCAAGAATGTCTTCTTCAGCGTCTACCACCTCAACGCGCACGCTGCGCCCCACCCATCCAACAACCATCCAACCACTGCCAGCTGACTCACAGAGCCGCATACCAGTAACACCCGCTGTGCTTCGCTCCATCTTCGCCTCCTCTCGTACACCACATGAGGAGCGTTCTTTATCCCGCATTGCCTTTTTTAGGTGTGGATCAGTTACTTTGTCTACTGAGTGTCACCGGCTGGAATGACTCTGGTTGTCAGATTCGCGGGGTTCCTGCTCAGCTGTGTCGGAATCAGTCTGGTGGCGGCGAATGGACGCGGGATTAAGACAGGAGCCGCTCTTCTCGGAGTGGCCAAATGATTCAGCTCAATAATATATTCCAAGCGAAAAATTCAAGTCAAAGATGTATAGATTAGCCATAGTGCACGTATCACCGTCCATTCAAAGCAAGTCCACCAGCTGGCGTTCGGGAGAAATTATTGCAACTACCTTACTGGAAAAGTCAAATGCCCCACCCCCTTCATATGCAACCATGTCTCCCATGACTAACTTGCCATTCTCGACTTCTCGGACTCCCAGGAGCTTTGGAAGATTCGTATAGGCAAGTGCGCGCATCTCACTCTGGCCGACTTTCCCATTTGACTCAAGGACCGCCTGGAAGCGATGTGAAGACGATATGAATTTAGTCAGATGAGACTGACCCATTGAATGTCAAAGCGCCCATTGCGCGCTTCCCAGGATTCCTGCACGCCCAATCCAACTGTTACACCATGTTGCAGTAGCTTCACCAGGGCCGTATCATTAGTCAATGGGGGACCAGGTAGGCTAATAAAAGAGCCGTCAGCTGATTCACAGAGTCCGCGAGTCAAACCTACATCTGCCGTTGGTCCCAAGTAGCCGGGTATGGCCTTGATGGTCGTAGAATGACGCCTACATTTGCCTCTCCTATGACAGGTTCAATTCATTAAATGACATTTCGACGGAAAAATCAAGATGTTACCTATCTCTTTTGCAAGTAGGTGCGCTTCAGTCGCACCGCTAAATACCATTCTCATCCGTGAACCAATTCTATCTTCCACCTCGATCTTTACAATCAATAGAGTAGCCATAATGTCGGCACCGTGGACCTCAATCACTAGGGGAACTACACCCTGTTGTAACTCATATCAGAATAGTGCTCAGTATTTGTGGCAATGACGTGCATACCTCTGCGGCCTGCTTGAACCAGTACCCAGTCTCCTTATCTTTTGTCTCCCATCCAAATAGAAGTCTTCGAAGGGCAGCTATCTGTGTGCTCACGCCTACTCCCTTTCTTATTAATGGGTGAGCTCGCCCGATATGAACGTGCAACGCAGCCATGTCTTGAACAATAGCTCCTCGTTCCAAAGCATGCAAGGACCCTGTGCGGAAAGTCGTTGACAGGCCTGATATGATATGACCAGGTGTACCATCAAGATAGTATGCTTTTGATAGAGAAGAGGTAGCTAATGTGATACCTGAACGATACGCTGTTCTGTCAAGGATGTCGTTAGAGAAGCAACTCCTGTTCCACAAAGTCAGAAACATACAAAGCATTCCGGGTCCCGAACATCAGAGCATCCATAGCCCTTACTATGCCCCCGGTGTCATCGAGAATGCTGGGTACGTTACGAGCAAACGCGTCATACGGAATGCCATCTCCTGTAGAAGGTTCTGCCGTGATCTCTTCGAGTCCTAAAGGTGATCCATATGTCATAAGACCCGGCGCGATTGAACCACCGCGTAGGTCAACAACCTTCATGGCACCAGAGGACGTCAGACAAGAGGAACCCATGCAGACGATCTGACCATTCTCGACTACGACTGCACCGATTTCTCTGTCAGTCGCAGCATTGAACTCTACTCGCACGTTTCCATCCGGTTCTCGTCTCCAGATACTTTTAACGTTGGAAAAGACGATTTTGTCCTCTTGTGGCTTCTCAAGAAGCGGAGGGAGACCGTCCCAATCAAGTGCCTTCTTGCGTTCTTCGTCCCAGTTAGGCACCTCAGGTGCTTTCTTCCACCCATCATCTGCTTTACCCTTTCCTACTTCAATATTGGAAGGCTCGCCAGTTTTCGATGGTACTGGGATTTGCAAGATCCCATCTATCCAGACTTTTACAGGCGTAGCACCCAATCGAAGTGGATGAGAGTCCCATATAACCACATCGGCATCAGCACCTTCTCTCAAAAAGCCAATGCGGTGTGAAAGCCCTGCAATGGTTGCCGGAGTAGAAGTCACTGATGCGAGTGACAGATTCGCCGGCAGGCTGAAGTAGTGAGCCTGCTGAGCCTCGTAAAGTAGGTACCGAGAGTTAATGACCGGGTGGTCTGACTACAACTTTGTTTAGATTGTCCCAATCACCCGAGGATGCTATCACTTACCTTCATAATGACAGGTATGCCCTCATCAGCCAGTACTCTTGGCGCAAATTCAGAACCTCTGTAGGCTTCACGTTTGTACCTTTGACATTTCAGTCCAGCCGCTGTTCAGAAAAATAAGGGAGAGAACCCTACCTATGATTAGTTGCGAACATAGCTACTCCAGGAGCACCTCCCCATGTTTTCTTTAATAGTCCAGGAACCAACCAGGCTTCAGACGCGTGATGGAAAGACGCGATCGGAAACTCAAACTCGTTGCTCAACTAGTCATAAGAAGTTGGTCAAAAGAATTGCATATATACCAGCTGACGATACTTACACGAACTATGTTGTCCAGATCTACGGCCTCGTAACAATGGTTCGAGATCTTTCCACGCTATCAGTAGGGATCTATGAGGCTTAAGCGAATATCCCTGACTTTGACCCGACCACGAAGTACATCGACCAAAGCCTCCCATTGGAGGCTCTCGGGAAAATCGCTGCCAATTTTGTCCCACAAACCAGCCTCGGCCTTGGCACAGAATGCATCCTGAGCGAGCTTGACCTTACGCGCCTCATCATACGCAGATCTGAATGCCCATGCCAAGTCCATTCGAGTCCCATAGTGACGAAGATTCTCGCCACATGCTTGCCTGAAGAATACACATAGATAAGGGTGGAGGTTGAAGGAATTGTCAAGCATACTTCAAATGGCGCCAACGAACATGATCCTCAGTGTTCTTACCTGTCAGGCTATGAGGAGGTTCTATAATCATAGAGGACGGCGAGCCTTCCGAAGTCTTGCGGAGCTTGATCATGAACGCTTGACCCCCTGCGCACCAAGTCAGAAAGGGGAAATTGTAAAACTACAGGATGATGACCAATTGCATTTCCGCTGCCTGGAAGCACCTGAGCGGATGTGACGCCTCCCGCAATCGACAATTGAAAGGATTCATCGTGAGTATTGAATCCATCTATGCTTCGCAGCCAAGGAAGAATGGGGCCACGAACAGAATTCAAGTCGTCACTCCCTAAGAAGAATTCTAAGTACTTGAGCCGACTGTTCTTAGGGATAGCACGAACCAGCCATAATCGGCGCACTCAAAACGCCTAGATGAGAATGAAGGTCCACTAGTAACGGAATCAACCTCTTGTTGGAGTGTCGCTGGGTAAACTGAGGGGCATATTTACCTAGGCCGGGTGTTACCCATGCCCCTTTAGCGTCTATCACTGTGGCATGCGAAGCAATCTCAAGGAGGTGCTTTGGTACCTTTCCTATACTTTTTATGATGCCTTTATCCATGAGAATACTCCCATGGATGACATCGCTACCATTTTTCTCTCCTGTGAAGATCATTGCATTCTTGATAAAAGTCGCGTTGGTACCCGGTTCATACCGGTCTGACACTTCGCGAGAATTGAAAGCCTGAGGCGGACCCGGTACAGTTTTGAGAGACATGCATCGCGCAAGAATGTCTTGAGAATTCATGGGTACATTGTGAACTGTTGGTGTATGATGAGACGAAATGAGTGTTGTCGTCGAGGCCCAAATTGTGAGCACAGAAGCGATAGCGAACACAAAAATCAAGGTAGGCATCGATGTTATCCGAAATGTAGGTCGAGGACGTTGGACATCGCGAGGATGATAACCCATGGTGGTAAGGAGCAAGACAGTTTCCGTTATGATTTCCGGTTGCACCTCCCACCCCCCAGCCTTAATTCAACTGGCGATGGAAGCACACTGCTTCAGCGTGCCATTTTTCGTGTCATCCCATTCATTACTCATGAGTCAAATGCATGCCTCAAGGCCTCCTCGTGGATCTCATGTATAATAACTTACCAGGCTCCAGCTGCGATCAAGGAGAAGTCGGTATGGAAGCTGCCGATAGTTGGCCAGAGACATGTCAACGAAGTCAATAGCCAGTGAAATAGGATATCCATAATTTTGTTCATGTCAAGTAGATGCAATAAATTAGGTATTCGTTATAGTATCAGATAAGATAGTGGACATCTAGTCACCTGGTGTATTTCATTACACTGTTACTTGTATAATACTACTCGGAATCAGAAGACGAGGATGTACTATGGTAGCCATTTTCAGCAGAGGGTATACTAGATTCTGCACTGGAGCCTGCGATGGCTGGATCAAAGCCGGGAGCCTCAGCCACGACAGACTCAGATCCAGAAATCCCATCAGGAGGAAGCTGCGCAAGACCTTCCTCGACCACAGCAATGGAACTGATAATTCTACGTTCCCTCTTTTTTCTCGGAGGAGAAGACGGAGGAAGGTGTGCCTTTCTGACTCGCAGTATGTCTATTATTTCTGAAAATCGTTGCAATGAGAGGGAAGAATGTGTGAAATCTCTATTATCCATACCTTGATGAGTCATGTCTTCCCATCCTTTGATTCCTCGCTTCATCGTGAGCCAACGGCGTTGGAGGGTGTGGGGGCTCCATAGGTTCCATACAGGATCCGGAAGCAATTTCCAATCGATTTCCGTGTCATCACGCACGTCCAATGCGGTGAGTCTACAAAACCAAGCTTCATCACGATACCATGTCAAGTAAATATGACTAAGCACTTACTTGTGAACGAGAATGTAGGCATCTTGCGGGCTCCATCGTGCCTTCCGTCCACCGGTTTTAACATTTTTACACAATGCATCCGTCCTGTTGTATGATTCTTAGCGAAGTTTGGCATATCAAAAGAAAGCGGTTCACCATTTGATCCTACACTGCTGCCGGCCACGCTTGCCACCCATAAGCTCACTCACTCGGCCCCAGAAAACATCACCATCGATATCTCTACCCTGCTTGACAGTCATATCTGTTACAATACGAGTGAGTTGATCTTCTTCTTCCTTGGACCAAGGACCTAGAGAATGTCAAACCAGAAAGTATTATTGAAAGAACTTCTAACCCACCGGTCACACGGATATCTCTATTGACGATGTGATTGCGATATCGGTCCCGGCAATCTGAAGGCATGCGCATAACTATGGGACCAATCTTCTCCCATTGCTGTCCATGGTCTATAACAGCCCTTGAGAAACATATTGAGCCAGGTCGAAAAAAGGACAAGGTAATTATCTCACTTCTCTAGAGCAACGTCTTCATCTGCGTTCCATGCACCTCGTTTCTTGTAAGGGTGGTGAGTCCTTCTTATATGGTGATAGACAGCTATAATGGGGCGCAATGGTACGGCAGAGGCTAGAATATTTAGAAGTATTATCAAATGTTTCATGTCCGATAGAAGAGTAACACGAACTCAATTCAGACCAAAAAATGTTATCTCTATTCTTTTCTGACTGAGGAAAAATCAACTCTTGGATCTGGTCCTCGGTAAGACCCCGCGACTATCACAAGAGAATGAATGAAGTAGCGCGGCATGCCAAATGAAAGACTTACGGTGCGAAATCTTTCGATTGCGTCCTCGAGCTGTTCTTCTTCGAAAGCAGAAAACTTTCCTTTCTTATAAACAAGTCCTATGACTCGTATAAGACTGATAGTACAAGAGAGTAAGGGATAAACTAGCCTTCAGTTCTGACAAGTTCAGCTAATTTTGAGGCGCTTAACCACTTATTTGCCAAGAGGTAAGAGTGGTTGGGACTATCTCTTTGTTGTTCTACACTGTAGGTGGGCAGACCAAGCATGCGTCGGTGGTCGGGAGTTGAAACCTGGACTTGACCCATCGGAAGCATGGGCATGGGCATGGGCATGGGAGGATCCTGAACAAGTGGAGGACCCTGAAGATTGGGAGCATGAGGGTGTGTCATCGTAGAATCATCAGTTCCTGTAGGCCCTTCGCTGATATTTCTAAGTACACTGGTAATTTTGGACATATCTAATGCTTGCAGTGCGCGCAAAACATCATCATTGGACCCAAAATTCAGCTCAGAGAGCGAAAGACTCCCTCCAGTCGGGAAGAGCGAGGACTCTGCTGCGAGTGATGGAGAGGTAGGGTGTGGGTGTATAAAAGGTGGTTGTCCACTCCCAGAAAGCATAAATGGGGATTGTACGGATGCCTGAAGGGGATTCTGGGCGTGGCCGTAATGAGGTTGTGACTGTTGTACACGGTCAGAAGCACCAGATTCGCGAGACCCGGAAGTTGCAGCAACAATCGCTGAAAGTAGTGCAGCAGCAGCATCGCGGGCTTCAGGCGTTTCGAGGACTGGATCGATTTGAGGTTCGACGGCCTGGGATGAAGTTCCTTTGTCCCTTTTTCCCTGCTGTTCTACGGGTTGCACCTCGTCAACCGATGCTTCATCTCGTTCGATTTTTGTAGCGCCCTCTTCAATGTGTCGCTTTTTCTTTTTCTTCTTTTTTCTTTTGTCCACAACCTCTCCAGTAGTCTCCTCTGTTCCTTCGTCCTCGCGACGCCGTTTTTTCTTCTTTTTTAGTGGAACTGAAGCATTGGCCGCCTCACACTTGCGTGGCAGGCCAGCTTTATCGACAGATTGCAAGGGATGCGTTGGCATTTAGGGTGGGCTGTATGGCGTTTTGGCAAACCAGGTGTGTGACACGAGCGTGATCTTTCACAACATTTCAAATCATACACGTTGTACTGTAAATGAGGCTGGCTCATCACTGGCACTCGTCATCTTTATCAAACCAGCGTCCTTCAGCTTCTCGATCATCTTCCTCATCCAAAGACTCGTCCCAGTCTACTTTGTCGTAGTCGAATGGCTATAACAAGCAGTTAGTCTTATTCGACTCTGCAGTTATGGGCTTGCCTCCAATAGTCCATATATGAGCCGTTCACGGACAGAACGCTCAAACCATGCCTTAGCTTCTTCAGGGCTTTCGTCGTCTGGAGTTAATTCCGCTTCCTCCTCTTCGTCACTGCTTCCATCTTCTTCAGGGACGAATTGCGCTGCTGCCGCCCGTTCTATCCTCAGAGTTCTTACACGTTCCGCCTCACGTTCCTCCTCATACCCGCCCAACAGACCACCTAACTTGCCAACATGTTTTTTCGCTCCTCCTAGAAATTCATTTTCAGCCCAAGCCTTTTCGTCTTCACTCTCTTGCAACCCCGTCCGCTCGTGACCTTGCCATAGATTTGGCCATTTAGCTCTAGCAGAAGTGAAATGTAGCTGAGAAGGGTTAGAGTTGGTATATTTGAAACGACGGTTGCGAATGGCAGGAAGTGCAGTTCTCTCTTTGGCCGACGTAATGTAGCTAAAATGCAACAATAGATGTGGTGGAAGCTGCATGAGATGCCTGGCTAGGAATGTAATGGGGTCAGACTCGGGCGATGGAGTGTAGTCATCTGGCAGCCCGAGATATGTGAGCGCCAAAGATTTGTTGAAGAGGGCCCTCGACGACATTGTCGACACCGTGACTACAGACGAGAATTTTGACAAATCTCATCGCGATGACGCCACCAGTCACATCACGTGACAGAGAACATTCCAGCCAAACATGAGTAAATAACTGTCTCGGCATGGTCACGGGTAATACTGTCCCTCATTGACTCCGGTCTTCAGTACTACTTTATGTCCGAATTTAGTGAGGATCTTCATTTTCAACACTATACCAATCAACTCATCTAAGTCACTCAGGGTTCGTCAGGACTCAACCGTGATGTCTAGCTTCACTTCTTCACGAGACCAAGACCTTCCAGAAGTCCACGGTTGCAGGTGGAAGTGGTGTAGATGCACTTTCAGCACATATCCAGATTTAGTTCAACATGTGCTTAGTGATCATGTCCGGACGTTTGTTCCAATCAGGCGGGAGGACATAGCATTAATGAGGAGAGCTGAAGAAGGCGTAGGCGACAGCTTCAGTCTCCCTGACTTCTTACTATCCCACTCCGGTTCTAAAAAAGCATTTGATTCATTCCAAAGTGAAATAGTTCGAGGTATGTCGTACACTCTTGCATGCCGACTCAAAATGAGCCTAACATACTCGACAAGCAGAAAAAACACCAGAAGCGGTGCCCATGTCATCTCTTCCTTCGCCTCCTGTATCTAGTCCTAGTCCGACTTCAGTATCAACTGTTGCGTACGATGATGAACCTTTGCACCCAATATCGTCTGCTCGCCATTCTTTGCAAAGGTCACAGTCACCTCCTAACAGAAAGCCTTTTCTGGCCTCGCAATTGACTATTGACAACACACATTTGACCTCTTCATACAAGAGATATTCTCCACCCACTTTCGCCTCACTTTCATCGCCCACAGGATCTCAAATAGACGAAATGGTGATCGATCCGCCTACCCCGACGTTCGATTCGCTTGTAGCTAAGGCCATAAGTGTGGACAAAGGGCAAAACAAGCCTCGCTCCGGTCTATCTCCTTGTCCTGTTTATGAACATCCATCAAGCTCGCGAGATCTATCAGCTTCCTTCAAGAACTCGTCTTCAGAATCATTCAGATCTCTTGAATCGTCAACGTCTAATGAATTCGTTGAACAACAGCTCACTCAAAGCCTGAATATCGAGGAAGACACCAACGATCGCAGGTACTCGTCGCAAGGGGAACTCCATCACCAGGATCAAGCCACACTGAGCATTATCCCAGGTGTTATGAATGAACGCACGACCCCTATGCCAGTTCGTCGACAAGCATGGTATGGAACACTTCCATCTCGACGGAGCAGTCTTGCGGCGCCGCTTGGTTTAGGCGTGGGGTCTGAAATACAGAATAGTACGGAGCTTCAAAACCCAAACTCGACACCATCGCAGTTGTCAAAGGCAACAGTCAATACAGTTTCAGAACATGCATCACGTTCCGGAACACTGCAATTTTCTCCTTCGGTGAACGGCAGGCCCCCAGCTTCCAGCCGGTCTCAACCTTACTCACAGACACAATCTCAATCCTCTTCCTCTTCCCAAGCGAGCTCGCTGGAGTACGCCTCGTATCCTCTTCAAACTCAAGCTCCATATCAAAGTCAGAGTTACACGCCGTAGTGGCTTATCGTTGATCCTCTCCAGGATAACTCGAGGCTTTGTACACGTGTATGTGCCATCATCTAAACATTTGTTCAGGAATATCAATTAAATGTCACTTCACCGGTCTGCGTGGGTGATTTGGGACTTGCTGAAGTCAAGCCAGAAGTAATTCATTCTTATTGAGACATTATTGGGAGTAGTATATGTCTCAGATTGATGACCTAAAGCTGCAGCTCAAGTGTTCACATTATTTTTTTGTGCCAATGGCGGCCACATCTGACAACGTTAGTCTTTACGTACACGTGATGTCTTCTGGTTCACCTTACTCTCGGTGTACACCATGCAAGCGCCAGCCGCTTCAAATAGCAATCAAACTCCTTCTGTGAATAAAGAGCTGCTATTGATTATCTTCGTACATGGTTTCAAAGGGGATGACCGAACGTTTGGTGATTTCCCGGATCGACTTCAGCACATCCTTGCAGAGTCCACGAGCAATATTACTGTGGAATCTATAGTTTTCCCTGCTTATGAAGTGCGTGTACACGATCTCAACTTGCCAGAGTCACTCTATCTTTTGCGCAGACGAAGGGTGAACTGGTGTGTACATCCGGGCAACCATTAGGGAATCAACATGATTCCTATTCAAACAATCTATGTAGAACGAAGCTGTGATCCGCTTTTCCGACTGGCTCACTACTCTAACCGTTGAAAAGGAAGTAGCTTCAGGAGGTGGATCCGGGAAAGCCAGCATTGTTCTCTGTGGACACAGGTACATACTAACGTGTCCTTTCATCGACTTTCTGGCTAACCCGCGCGTTTTGTACACGTACAAATCAGCATGGGCGGTCTATTGACAGCAGACACGTTGCTTGAATTCTACAACACCCGGCCAGACAAAAATTGCCCACTGTGGCCAAGAATTATCGCCTGCATCGCGTTTGACACTCCTGCAAGATGGTCCCATCTCCTCAAGCTCTATTCACTAATTTGTACAATATGCAGTATCTTGGAATCCACCCGAACGTCTTCAAAAATGGTGTAACAAAGGCAACGGAATACGCAACTGCTGCACAAACTATTGGTTCTGCGGTCTTTGGTGCCTTCGCGGGCCTAGGTGCCAACAAGGCGACGACATCGACACCGCAATCCGCTGCAGCACCTGCTAGATCTGGTTGGCCTTCGTGGGCAGCACCAGCAGCATATGCAGTAGGCGGCGCCCTTCTTGCTGGTGCCGCTGCTGGGACCGCATATAACAACAGAGAACATCTCAATACTGGCCTCACCTGGGCAACGGATCATATGAAATATGTGGGGAACTTATGGGACGAGGCTGCATTGACTAAGCGCGTTGAAGCTCTGATGACGGTGAAGCAGGTGGGTGTGACGTTCAACGCGTGAGTTTTAGGTTTAGGGTCTTGGAGAAGCCGATTCGCTCAACTTGTAGCGAAGGTTCTACACTATGATCCCTGCCACCCCTCCATTCAGTGCGGCCAGGACGTTTACACTCCTTCCTAAACGAGCATCGCCTCAATATGCTTACTTCTCACCAGCGAAAAACACCAAAGCTTTCGACGAGGTACAAGCACATATTGGGATGTTTAATGCAAAGACGAATGACGGATACTACGAACTCGGTCTCGCCACGGCCAAGGTCATTCGAGAGTCTTTGTTGTCCAGAAGAAATGCTTCCAGTCAGCCACTGGAAGAGAAGAATCCTTGGAAATGAGTCCTATGGGAGTGCTTCGTAGAAGGAAACCCCTGACATGTGTTGAGATATCCTGTAGTCATCCTTTTAATATCATCAAAGAGATTTGAGAACTTCTATGATGAGGTGTTCAGGGCAAGGCGCATAGCATAGGCATCCTCTCCGTCTGCATCTAATCAATTTGTTAACTACAACATTGAAGTTCGAAGAAAAAGAAGGACGCACAGTAGCCTTTCTCCACTTTTTCTAGTTCAAAACCCAGTGTGTCTCTATATAATCCCAATGCAGCTCGATTTGATTTCCTGACGTGCAATGACACGTAAGCAGCCTTGTATATAGATGCCATTGCATCCTCTATCAACGTGAGCGTTGGTAATGTAACGTACATAAGGTTCAATGGTGTCAACGCACGAGATAATATCATGAGTTTCTTCGCAAGGCCTAACCGCCGATAGGACCGCAGAACCGATATCGAAGTTACGTGTCCATGAGGTGGTTGGCCTTCTGGCGCCTCTTCGTCCCTGCATTCCGTCTCATCGCGTCAAGGCCGAGAAAGACAAGAAATTCAAGTCGGGAAAGTACATTTTAGCAAGAATGTATCCAACGATCCGGCCTTTGCTATCTTCTGCGACATAGGATAGGCAGGGCCAACTCATAGCGTGGTACAGATCTATATATGGAATATATGATATGCAGTACGAGTTTGATGGGGAAACACACAATATTTCATGGTGTAGTTCTCTGGCAGATTTTGTAAATTGCAGGCCTGCATGCCCATGAGGTCTTCTACCTGGAATACAGATTCGGACGGTGGATTTGGATCAGAGAAAGACGTATTGTGCTTACCCTTGCTGCCCGAACATTGACCATGTTGCAAACAAAGAAAGTTGAAAGAAACAAGGGCCGATGTTTGGCAAGACGTTGTGTGTTGTGTACATCAATTATATTATTGCCTTGCGCCCATCAAGCTACCTGCTATTAAAATTAATAACTAGACGACGATAACGTCTCCAACATTTCCAATTAGTTTACACTTCGGTTTCCCATCCTTCCTTTTACCTACAACTTCGATTTCCATTTCTCTCGTTGGAGTGGAAATCAAAGCTTCCTCTAGCTTGTCGTTCAGGAATGCGATTGACAATCTCGAGATGATATTCATGTTAGTCCTGGCGGCGGACGAACCAATAATGGGGAGGCTTGGAAAATCTGAAAATACTTCATGCTTGGACGCCACTAGAATTATAGTTTATTTTTCGAAGGACGAGGAAAATTGAATACACTTGCCAAGGGTAAGAAGTCGTCTTCCTTCTGGTTCCCAAGCTTTAACGATACCTTCAACCCGTGTGTAATGATCTTTCCAGAGCGTAAAAAGTTCCGAATTGATTACCAACATCTGTGGAAGCCGGTCGTCTTGCCTATCCTGTCCATCTTGAGACTTGTCTTGCAGCGAATGATCAGCGTTCGCGCCGGGGTTGGACAAAGTGATTAGTTGTGCGGAATTCTGTGATAGTCTTATGGGTATAGGTTGAGGAAGAGGTAATGGTTCTAGCCATGGATCAAAAATCAGAGCATGAGAAACTGGTATGTGCGGGTATTCTGGTGGTGGGCTGGAGGAAAGAATAGTCAACTGGAAAGATCCCATTAGATCGATTAACGACATGAGTAACAAAAATCATATACCACTGTACACCCTCCAAAAGAATGACCAGCAAGTGTAACATTCTTGTCAAAGCAGATGGGTCCTTTGTTAGAAGCAGGATTGACGTATGTCCAGCTTATTCGGTCTATAGGATGATTATCGATGGTATCTAACTCTGAAGCGGAGTCGTTATTCAAGAAGTTGCAGAAAGATCGATATGCCGCGTATATTTCTTCACGGCGAAACTCGAGTTGGTCGGCTCTGAGTGGAAGAGATATCGATTCTTCCGACGTGTGGGTGTCATCAATGCTATGAGTCGCACATTATCATCATGGACGAAGGGCAGACTGCAGACAGAGCACACACACGATGTCATAATCCTTGTAATAGTAGATTGGCTGGAGTCGTGTTATACACGCGGATCCAGTCCCGTCACGATGCTCCATCGCAAGAACAACTCGACCAGAAGATGCTAGCCGTGAGCATATTTGACTGTTGGTTCGTAGTCTTGGTCGAGCGAATCTGCTACGTGAAGAACTGCGTACTCACCTGTATGCCGTGCGAGTGCCTCCAAGGCCGTGAGAGAATATTACAAGCGGCCATTGGCCATCTTTCTCCTCGTCTTCACTGTACGACTCTTGCCGTGGACGTGCAAGTGGGGCATTTGGATGGACAGGAACCTGAGAAAAGGTTAAGAAGGTTAGCTCCAGTGAAAGGAACAAGCACATTACCCGGATCAACGCTCCAAAAAGATAGAACACAGGCCAAAGTAACCAAAATGAGATGCCTATCAGAAATGAATTTAGATGGGATCGAAAGGAACTCTGAAGCTGGGTGGCATGCCTGTGAATTTAACAAAGCCCCGTAAAGAATGGTGCAAAGGCCTAATGATAGCTTAGCAGACATGTAAGTCGCAATTAATGACCGTGAGCCATACCGAAGCACCCAATCGAGACCCTTCCTCGTCGACTTAGATATGTCGGCCGGATAGTATGCAGTGAATGCAACCTCACTGAGAAATAAGGCGGGATTGTTATGGCTCTGTAGTCTAATAGAGCCGACTTGATGAGGAGATGGGACGCTGGCAACGAAAGTCGTTGCGCCTACGGGAAACGGGCCCTCAGCACTCGAGAGGAACAACATTGAGTGGAGGGTCGATCTGTCTAACTTGATCCCATCAATGAACCTTATATATGAAAGGTCTTGACAGGTGTCCTATGATCCAGCTTCGTCTGAGGCGCTTCCGGAAAGATGCTGTGTGAGAACAAACAAAGGTTGGGATGGAGTCAGTTGGTAGATTCAGAACACGGGATAGATGACCGCTCGGGTGGGAGTGCATCTAAACTGGCGGATTTTGTCTCACTTCGCATCCGACGACGGAAGGCACCTCACACGCTAATATACTTGTGTAATGTCGATTGCGCCACTGTATCGTACTACTGCCGAGTCACACAGCTGAGTTTTGACAAGTGAATAATCAAAGACCTGTCCAGCACACTTTGACTAATTGAGGATGGCAGAAATGAAAAACAGTAAGGTAGAATTTTCTGAGAACAGAATTTTCGGGCGGGCATATTCCATGTCGAATCGCCAGCCTGCTGTAGAGGAAAAAACTGATAGAAAGGCTCGCGATCGTCACACTCAGTTGGACACTGCTCTGCTAGGGCATGCCGGTAACAAGGCTATGATTGCTTTCTCTAACAAACAAAGGTTGGGATGGAATCTGGTAGACTCAGAACGCGGGATAGATGACCGCCCACCCGCACGAGACACCGCGGCAAGATGACCGCCACGGGCCAGCCGTCGAGTGATGGAATTATATCAGATTTGCGATGCGGTGAGAAACAATTTACTTGAAGGCTCTGATGTAAGCCTTGTAAGCCAATTACTTCCACCTGCCATGGATGCATATGCCAAGTAACATAAGACCACATCTATGTGAAACAAGTGTCTGAAAGCCATGCT